>WOGN01004899.1:0-13670 GCA_015342105.1 Leptinotarsa texana | reverse complement strand
CAGCCTGCTGAGTCTTTGGCCACCATACCATCGAGCCATATGCTATCATGGGTAAGATAACCCTGGTATATAGCCATATGGTCATTTTTGGTTGTAAACACCAATTTTTTCCGGACATCCTTCTACCACAAGTTGAAGGCTATCGTGCCTTTTTGGATTATTTTTTGTAGGTGTTGATTCCATGTCAACTTGTGGTCAAAAATGATTCCCAAGTATTTTGCCTCTTGTGCAATTGGAATCTCTACCCCATGCAGTACTGGTGGCTTCAGCCCTCTAAGTACTTTCTTTTTTGTAAAGACTACTAGTGTAGTTTTGAGAAGGTTTACTGTTAGTTCCTCCTCCTGTCACCATTTATTTATTATGTTTAGAGCCGTTTGTGTGTGCTCCGAGACAGTTCTTGCGAATTTGCCTCTTGCGATAATCGCGAGGTCATCGGCATATCCTAAACAATGCATGTCTTTGGATTTTAGCCTCATTAATAGTTCGTCCACTAGGATAGCCCACAGTAGGAGCGATAATACCCATCTTTGTGGAGGGGTATTCGCCTATGGATGATATGATTACCCCTGTTTCCAGACTGGCATTTATCCACAGTCAGGAGGGTTGGAATCCCTTTTCTATCTAGAGCTTTGGTGACGGACTCTGTACATGCGTTATTGAAGGCACCCTCGATATCGATGAATGTTGCCATGGCTATCTCCTTATCCTCTAAGGATTTTGTTAGTAGCCTGTTAAGATCATCTCATGCCAGATCTGTTGACTTACATGGCTGGTACGCATATTGGCGTTCTTTGAGAGGGTTTATTGATGATACCTCATCTCTTGCGTCTCTATCTATCAGTCTTTCCAGTGTTTTGAGCAGGAAAGACACTAGACTAATTGTTCGGTATGACTTGGGTGCCTAATGTGGTTAAATGAATTTCTATGTTTCAAGAATTGAAATCCTTATCGTTTTTCTATATGTATTTAGCAATCTTTTAATAATTGTTCTGGCTCTTTTTCAAGATGATAAATAATATTTTCAATGTGTGGCATCGCTTTTTTCTTTTCTCTCCATTCGTCGGTGTTGGTTGCTCCCTAAAATTAATCAAGGTATATAGCTCGCAATGATTGTCCATCAAGAGTTGAAGAATTCAGATTTTATCTTTCAATAATCTTGCTTATGCCGACAAAACTGTTGCAGATATACACTTCGCAAAGGGTGCAGGTGAGTGGCTCGAATCGGTCTTTTGATTTGTTCTCCTTTCGATCAAAATTATCTTTCAACACTTCCAGGACCCAGTGATTACTTTTTCCCATCTCATTTTCGCTTCTTACTCTGCCTCGCAATGTCTGCATTTCCTTTGAAACATATGGGAGGTCATTCCGAACTTCAAATATTTCAGATTGAACTTATTGTACTTTTCCTTTCATTTCTTTCTGGAAGATTGACTAACTCACGCAAATTTTTCTAAAAAATCCATTTTTGCTGTTCCTATGGAAATCGATTTTTTCTTGATTTCTTTAGCCGTCATTCATTCATTGTAATATTTTAACGTTTAAATTGCGTTAGCAACATATTTTCGTTCATGTTGGAGCAATAGTGTGAACTCCTAGTGACTCGAACACAAAATCATTAACACTCACTACTACTGCTTACTGAAGCTAAAATTGTTCATGAATTCATTTCTAAACTAGTATATCTTTGTGCGACTACTTCTATTGAATACTTACCACAATGGAACTCTCGCGATTATTTTTGTACTAGTTGCGCCGTGATTACCAATCGTTGTCGATCTTCCACTTGCGTTCAGTAATGCAATTATTGCTAAATTCTGTCCATCCTAGCAACGGAGTGCTCCAAAATATTAATATGCATAGTGCACGAGATTTTCCAGGCAAGGCTGCTTGTAAAGGCGCATTAAGGAATGACTAACTTTTTTTGAATAATATGCGGCTGGTTATAGGAACATTATTCAAAGTTCTACTAATGAAGAATGAATGAATCTCACGTTTATTCACTTTTTTGAGTTAGTAGTTTACAATTTGTTTCAATATTTATTAAGACCCTGCTATAGTCTCGTGCCTCTTCAGGGTTTACAATTTTTCTATCAGTGTTAGTTTGTGTTAGTATATAGTTGAATTTTGGGTTAATATTTATGAAATATAGGTTATGGGTCATGAATAATAATATGATTATAATTTTAAGTAAAAATAATTTCGGATGTCCTAGTTTTTTGCTGTTGTCGGTTTTCTTGGGAGTGTGGTTTTGTGATGGATCAGTGGTGTTGAGGTGTTAACGATTTCGTTTGAGCTCTCAGGGCGTTCCAGGCTGTGATTTCCGCTATCTGATGGCTAATGGAAATTCCTCAAGGATATTCTGGATCTGCTCCGTAGGGTCCTCCATTAACCCCAGGAGGCTGGCTGGGGGAACGGTAGCTTTCTCCGAGGTATCCTTTTGGCGCCTCCGCGGGGCCTCCATGGCGTGGTCAGGGTGTTAATGGTCACGGTGTTTTGGCTTCTCATAGTTCTCGTAGCGTATCTACCTTACTAATGAAGAAAACAAAAACAATTTTTTTATTCAACATTGAATGAACTACAAAAAATGTGTTTATTTTATTTCAACAGGACAAACGGGTAAACAGCTTTCAAAGAACTGTTTCTAGAAGAATAATCTTTAATAATAATTATTAACGGGTTTCTGTTAATCAAATCATCCATTAGATGGTCTCATCTAACATTTTCATTTCTACTATATGTTTCACATACTTCTCGCAATTCCTTCATTTTTCAGCGATAATTGAAGAAACAGCTTCACTGAAAATATTTTTTAAGTCACAAAGTTTTTTATGTCTGCTCAAATGAGCCCTCTAGGGTTGAGGACGTAAAACTATTCTATTATGTGCTTAAGCAATTTCATCAACAATGTATTTATCATATTTGGTTTTATGTTCATTCACTATCCTTAAAAGTTCAACATTCCCCAGGTTATTCCAGAATGGTATACTTTTCAAACGCATCCAATCTTAAATTACAGCTTTTTTGTGGTTTTAGTAGATTTTTTTTAGCTTTTCTGGAATAGACTAAAACAATCACACAATTCCTCTCTAGTTTTGGAACTATGTTCCTTAACTCCCACAAGGCGTCGAGGACCAAAACCGGTTTCGCTTCGTATATCACATAGGCATATGAAACAGGGGAGGCGTTCCTTTTCATACGAATATCACGCAACAATCACAAGTTATCTTGTTCACAACATACGCGGTTTCTTGAGAGTGTAATAAGGTAATTCTTAACTGACGGGTTCTTCAAGCCAGTTGAGAAGCCATCGTAAAAGGCTTGCCTTGAAGAAGTTATTGCTTCATCAACCCAAATTTTGGAGTTTATAGTTGGAGATAGATTTTTCCATTATCTCTTCTGTAAGCTCTTATTTTCATTAAATTTTGTCGTCTCCACAATACTATTTTTGGTTTCTCGAGCAACGAACTATTTCTACCTCTTTTTTTAATTCAAAACTTATTTTTTTCAATAATTTGTGGAAATTTCACCTTTCGAAATTTGGTAGATCAGGATCATCATTTACAACTTTTACAACTGAATCTGTTGTTGGCATTTCGTTTCGAAAAATAAAAGATGTACTTTCCTTCTGAGAGCGTTTAAATCAAAATTGTTTACCTTATTAACAATTTTTTTCTGTGAAGGATGTGGTTTTGGAGCCGGAAAAGAATGCTTTTGTCAACTCCATAGACACGTGAAGGAGACACTTAAGCAAAGTTTCCTACTTTTCGCACGATTTCATCAACGGACAATAAAGTATTTGATTTTTGTAAATGTTCATAATTATATTTTTTTCATTAAAAGCAAGGTGCAGTTTTTTTTGGTCTTTTTTTGGTGGAGTGTAGGGACACGAATTGGCAGTTTTTTCAGCCGTATCAGTACTTGACATTTTGAAGATTTTAAACCTCAAAATACCGTACATGTAGACACTATGGGCGTTAATACGTAACTGATTACTCTGACACTGTAGCGATATACCTGAAACAATCAATTCCGTCAGCCGATAGCAATCTGATTGGCCAGCGTAAGGAATCTTGTTTATTTTACCCATTAGATACAAATGTGCGCGGTGATCATGTCTTGATCACGCATATATCGTTGTTTGGGTTGCTTTGTTTATTGGATGAATATAGTCGTAGAAGTCCATCGACATGTTTCTACAAAAAACAGTTTTGAAACGCCATGCCGCTCCATAGGTGGCTCAGTGCCATATTCTCAACAATATTCATCTGTTTTGGATTCTTTTTATTATTCTATATTGAAAAATTATTCTAAGAAGGGTAGACTATAAAAACGATTTTATTCACGAGTGTATCTATGAGACTGCGAATGTTGTAGGAATTCAATTAACGATCTCAACCCATGCCCAAAAATGTTCAGAGTTGGATTTTTTGCAATTGTCTACAAGCAAGAAGTTCAGTGGAAGCAGCTTGCTCTCATTTGCTACTGGTTATGGTTAGATGTAGAAATTACGGTTAGTGTCTGCCTGACAGTTCCCCTTTAAAGTTATTCTAAAGCAAGTCAAATGTAATGATCATCAATTTGAATTTCTCAAACGTATCTGGTTCCTTCAATCAAAGGTATTCGACTTCAATTACTATTTACTCAGATTGCTACTTGAACATATACCATTACATTATTGAAAGTGGAACAGTATTTGTGGTTGAATAATCTCCAGATAAGTATAATTATTACAGATACGAAAAAAAAATTATTAAGAGTTACCTATTATTTTCGAAATAGTGAAACATTAGCCCAACTGAAATCGTAGATGAGGAAATTGGATTGCCAACATTCACAATCAGATAAAAAATATTCATTCTGTTCACGTTCGAATAAATGTGAACAACACAAAATTTACTTTTATTATTAAAATGATGATGGACCACGCACAAAACAAATGAATAAGTTCAACTGACGCACAGCATTTTTTGAGTACGAAGTATGAAAGTATAGCTAGTTTCAACCAATAAAGATTAAAAAAAGTTGTAATCATATTTTTGAAAATAACGCGATCAAAAAACATGAATTCCAATAGATGAAAATGAAATATCATTACAAATACTCAAGTTATGTTTGAATAAAAAATGTTTCTCATTACATGTCACTGATCCGCCGTTTTTATTTATTGTGTTAAAAAATCTTCTGAATTGATTCTGAGATGTCAGCTCCCAAGACATATTCTGAAATATATTCTTTCATTTCCCCGTACCAGGTACATATAAATGCACTCTGATTTGGGCCAATGTACTCGTATATGCAGAAGAGAACGTTTCATCATGGTTTTATGTAAGAAAAGTAGTTGAATATGCCAAGAATCCAGTTTCGTCATAATCATCCAATCAAACAACCGAAGCTGGTAAAATTTGAATGAGTAAAATTCGAACATGATTCAAGAAAACAAAAATATAATGCGTAGAATATTAATTTCAGTAATTATAATTACATCCGATGATATCTATAAGTGACCTCTGAAAATGTATGGAGGAGATTATTTTCGTAACAAAATTTATAGAAGACGATTCCAACTGAATAAAAAAAAAGAAGAGATTGTCTCTAGACATAATTTGTCCATTTCATGACTGTAGCTCAAGGTTAATATTCACTGAAAGTACCCGAATCGAAATGTTATGCATTATTTCATAATAATAATAGAATAGGATGCCTATTTACTCTATTCATCTTATGTTGAGAGAGTAATTTATAATCACAAATTCCATAAATCTATGTTGTATCAATATTCACTAAATGTTTCATAACAAACAATTAACAATTTGTTTTGCTATTCATTGAAAACATTTTAGTAGACGTCCTAATCAAGACACCTCTCGCTATAGATGTTTGTTCAATTGTCTTTCATAACAACTTCGACGAAACTAGTACAGGTATTATCCTGAAGCAAACTAACTCTGATTCACTAAACGTTTTGTTCTTTTCCAGTATTTTGTTGATTCATAGAAATTTTTGTAAAAAGGCTCCAAAGAACTCCGCTGTTAATAACTGAAGATATTAGTTAGTCGTCTGCATTCTCCAAAGTTATCTACGATGTGATGACTATCTCAAATAACATTTCTTACTTCGAAGAATTTATGTTGACCTACTCCTGACTAGATTATTTTATTATAACCTCTTGTGCTGAAAATATTTCAAGTGGTATAGATTTCACTTCGCTTCATAACTTGACAAAAATTAACAAATTTATATCACTGTCATAGGAAAATGTACTACATATCATCCTTGTTATTTTTTTGTAATACAAGAAGCACACTTCATTGTCAAATTGAAATAAATATAGTTTAAGAAACTAAAAAACACGTTTTTGAAGAAAATCGAACTAAAAAGATAAAAAAATAAATGAGCTTGAAACAACGAACGAAAAATACTAGTATTATTGTGGAAAAAGTGATGGGTGCTTGATATACAAAAAATATGGCACAAAACGCCTACGCTTTTTTTCACAATAATACTAGTATTTTTCGATCGTTATTGTTTTAAACTTATTAAAAAATATTTTTAACATTTCAGTTCGATGTTCTTCAAATGCGTGTTTTTTAGTTTTGTAAACTATATTTATTTCTCATTATATTTTTGTTTCGGATGCTTTGAAAGCGTGTTTTAAAGTCTTTTTAAATTATATTTATTTTATCTAAACTTTGGGATCAATCAGTCGTGTATTCTTTAGAAAAATGACTATTGATATTTTCCAATTCCGATATTTTTTTCAAATGAAGAAATACATGTAAAGTGGGTTCGAATTATTTCAAGGAGGTTACGTACAGCGCCATCTGCCCAAGAATAGATCAAGCAATAATGCCGATAATTCTCAATCAATCTCGGGATCGATACAGATCCTGAGCTTGATAGTTACAAGCAAACTGACAAACATACATACAGGTGAAGCTAATATAAAGCGTTTAATAATAAATACCACTTTCGATTAGGATTTTCTGGACAAATGAAATTGAAATAGGTTTTGAAAAATTTGATGAAAAATACAGGGATGCTGAAGAATTTTTAATAAATAAATTCTTCATCCAGTTAGTTTACAATATTAACACCCAACAATTATAACATCCAGTTATTTGACAATATTTCCATAGATGGCGTCATAGTGTCGCCATATTGTATTTGGAGTAACAGGCTTCCACGGAGCCATTTTGAAAAGAAATAGCCACTTGATCAATAGGCAAGGTTTATTGAAAAGTCTGAATAGAGTTCATTTTTGATTAAACCGGAATAGGAGTCCACTTGTTTTTTTATTAGAAGTATTGGTTCTTAATCTCAATTTTTGAACTCCAGAAATAACTGAATGACGCCTAGTAACGATTTCATTGTCGTACCTTGTGTGTCAAATAATAAATTTAATGACCGTCATAGTCAATTGGTTGCTTTTTCTGTACTATTTTGTTTATAACCTTATCGAATTAGCGAACAATTTTTGATTTAACGGTCAATGTAATTTTTGTTTAATTGATGTTAATTGGTAGTTTTTGTGATCTAAAATAGCCGTTTAGTGAATGATTAACAGCTTTATTATATATTTGAAAATACATAATCAACATTTATTTCATATTATTGTAATTGACTATTCACAAAATATAAAACAATTTTCGATAATTATGTTGTTACGAAATTGCGATGTTACTGTTAATTATGTTCTATGGGTTGGAGATCAAAATGAACAAAATGATCAAAATGTGAATATCATTCACAGAAGTTGCTTTCAGGTACGAATTTTACCTTTCACTTTCGTTTTCAAGTACACATTTGACTTTTCTTCGAAAAGACACTGATGAAAATACTTATTCTTATTTGGCATTTTCCCTCTCAATATTTTGAGGTATTCATATAAAAAACAAGAAGGTTCAAGTGAGTTGAAGAAATTATTTCTTAAGTAATTCTCATTTGAGTATCTTTTATGAATAATTATATTTTGGGGCTTATGAGGATGATCGACCAACTCGGCAAAAGTGAAATGAAATATTGTGGTAATAATTCTTTTCTGTTTTGTTTTTAAAATATCTTTTCCATATAGACTGCTATTTTGGAGTCGTTATGGTTCATGAAGGATTCATGAATCTTCTTCTCCCTTATACATCTTTGTTGTTTTTTGTTGGTTGTAAACACCATAAACGATATTATATCAGATTTCGAATTTATAAAACATTTCTTAGGGCTCTGCCCAAGTTCTGCTTTCATATATAGTGTATATAAATGTCATTTTTCATTAACTTACAACATGTTTGCCATCGACCCATCTGTCATGAATGAGGTAACCAACGCCATATCCGAAATATTATAATTATAAAAGATATATTTTCAGGAGAAATTGATTTTTGGGAAAGGAAGGTTTTGACTTTCTACCTCTCCATCTTTATGAAAAAATGTATAAATCTTCCAAAGGTAAGAAAAACGCAATTAATTTCAAAATGAACTTTTCACAAAGATGTGTAACTTTCAAACACAAAATGGGAGAAAAAGTTCCCTCGAAACAACTACTTTCATGTAAACATTGAATAACACGAAAGAAAAAATACCATATTTTATAGAGATGGAGAAGAAGACAGGCGAAACCTTCCTTTCACAAAAAAATATATTCTCCACAAGTCAAGAGACATATAAGAACGGGAGTGTAGAGCTTTCAGGTATAGTTCTACAAAATATGAGGACATTGCTTCCAATTGTCTACTATTATATAGAGTATTTCATTCTTCAGCGACATATTGCCAAACAGAATAAAGTACTTGAATAATCAATCATTAACTCAAAGACAAAGTAGAAGATCTGTTACTATCATATTTTTTTTATAGCAGTGATGAATATATGAAAACATCGCTTCAGACTGTCTACTAATATATCGCTGTGCAAAAACAATATTAGGTAGTGCTAGAACACTTGAGAATGGTGTAAACCCGAAACCTTGGTCGTATTAATATCAATACATTGAGTAAGTGGAAATTAGACAATATTTTATTCCTATGTCTAATTGAAGATGAATTTCCACAAAATAAATAAGTCATCAATATCACAAAACAATATTAGGACAATTCGACAAACAGAGTGTCTATGGTATATGGAAGCATAATGTCATTATCATTATTGTTATAAAGTGTCAATTTTGTTTTTTAACTTCATTTTGTAAGATATCTTTGGATTATACTGGGAAAAAAATTATACTTCGAAGATATCTCAATTGTTTTTGGTATAAGTTATTCCTACTTTTGTTGAATAAGTCCTTTTTGAACAACAATAAACTTAACATCATTTCTCATTTTTGATAATAACCTTGTATTGCATGAATTGTTGAAGAAAATTTGAGAATTTGTCTTTTACTTTCGTTTCTAAAATTGTCCTTCGAATGTTGAGTCGATGAAAACAGCTATAGGAAGGAAAAAACATTTATTTTTACAAGTAAAACGAATATAAACTCCTAACTAGGTACTATTCCTTGGCATAAAAATAGGAATAGTGAAAAACTGGGACATATTCCATGATTCAATACTAAGATAACTTCAAAAATAAAGATATCTTATAGAAAATATCCTTTTAGCCAGGAAAACAGTGAGACAATGTTCGATGACTCTGGCTCATAACTCAGTCTCAGTCCGATGGCATGGGTTATATTGGCTTTGAGGACCGCTGTGTTTTGTGGCTCATTCGCATGCACCTGCAGCTCAAGAAAACTTCACAAGGAAAAGTCTAACGGGGTCAAATCGCCCAATCTCGGTGGCTAATTCACATCACCTCCACGTGAGAAGATCGTGCCCCCAAATCTGCTTGTGCAGAATATTCAATGTAGCATGAGCTGTATGACATATAGCGGCGTTCTGTTGAAACAGCGTGTCGTTGGTGTCCAGATCATCCAATTCAGGGCATTGGTATAATCAACGACCAAACCGTGACTTTTTTGAGACGCATCGGACGCTCTTGGATCTCATGTGGGTTGGTATCGTCCCAAACTTGACAATTTTGTTTGTTCACGTACCCTTTCATCTAGAAGTGGGCCACATCGCTGAAGATGATTTTTCGATGAAAATTAGGGTCAGTTGCCAACTATTCCAGATACCATTCAACAAAGTCACGTCGTTGTCTATAGTTGTTTACCTTCAGATTCTGTGTCACTAGAATTTTGTACGTGTGCAGGCCCAAGTCACAACGCAAAATTTGCCAAGTTGTGGTCTGCGAGAGGCCGAGTTCCTGTGAGCAACGCAAAATCAACTGGCACTGATTCTCCTGCACGCTCTCACAGACAACGGCGATGTTTTCGGCAGATCTTGCGTTTCGTCGACGTTACTGAACTGATGGACTCAAATGTATTCATCACATTATGGATAGACCTCTCGGTAGGACTATTTCATTATTTGCACGTGTTGTCGAATGCTATAGCCGTCCATGATGATTGGGCAAAAAGAATGAATAAATAACAACTAAATTTAACAGATGTTTCTTCAACAAGATGGCCGTTATCAACTGTCAAAGTGCTCATCATTATGTCATGTTCATATTGATGTGAATTTCTCTTTCAATATGTATTTTTGTTTGAACTTTTTCTGCCATTTTATCATTATCTTGTAGATGACGTTCTTATTCTTTATATATCTTTAGTTAGTATTTAACCCTAGATGAGTGTTTGATATATGTTTAATTTTTTTAAACTAGTTCTATTCAAAATAGAATCCACAAAAAGTGAAACAGATGTAAAAAATATAAGACAGCTGTCAAGATAGTGGCTAAAATCCGACTCTTTTTAGCATTTTCCTTTCTTCGTCTCACAAGTTTTCAAAACAACTGAAACAACTGATACAATTGTGAGGTTTTCATTATAAGAGTTCTACAGAAACCGCGGCACGTGCATCACTTTACAATAGCTACTGACGTTTGTACATACAGAGAATTCGTTTTTTATTGCTATGGAGGGTACGCTGTTTTTTCACATATCGACAAACTCCATATTTCGAAGAGGTGCAGTAAATAAATTCTGCTACACGTCATTTATTCCAGGATAACAAAATTTATGTTTTCAAAAATTATTAAGCGGTGCTGCGTTATGACGTAATTTTAATTGAGAACAGTGCATCTGACAACAAACAAATACCTTTTAAATCCTCAATTATTTTGATCTCTTAGTTTGTTTTCAGCCGATGCACGATACCGCATCAGATTTTTAAGGAATTTATCCTTAAGTAAAGCGATTTTTAATTTTTTGAGCGAAAACTATGCGTCTGACAAAGAAAACCCAGCAAATCAAATGTGCTCAAAAATGTATGGAGATTTTAAAAATAATTTTTATTTCAAGATAAAGCAGTGGGGTAGTATTTTTTTCGCCAAAAATATACATTTCAAAACTCGTATGTACGCCACTGGCAGAGAAAATTAAGAATATTGTACATCAGAAAATGTGCCTTGAGGCACGGAACATATGTACCAAATATGCCAAAGATGTCTACAAAATTATCTCAGTTATTATTAAAAAACTGATTATTTTTGAAAACATAGGAAGTTTTTTTCTTAAAATGGGTCTAAGAATTACCTCCTTAAATATTAGCATGTGTTTAAGGGACACCCTGAATACAGAAAACCTAGACCGCCACTTCATATTTGTTATTTCAGCCAATTCAGATGGAGATTTGGCAGACTTGGACTCGGCATGGTCAAATATGGTAGAAACATCAGTAACTCAATTGTTGCACAAAATACTTCGAGCATGAGCTATGGGTCCTTTTTCTGAAATCTGGCATCGATTGTTTCATTCCCTCCTATAATCTCTTTTTTGGTATTCAGCAGTTTTTGTAGGTTATACTTTTTAATTTCGGAAATTTATGGAAAAAGACAAAAACAAAATCAATTTCTGTATTTTGCTTGTATTTGGCTTATCTTCAAGAAAAGCATAATTTCATTGCAGACAGAAACTGTGATGTGTTCATTGTCAACTCAAATAAACCAGATATCAGGTAGAGAAGAAGATATATATGGGAATTTTCCTGTGTTTAAGCGAAAGTTTGAAATTTTTCTTCCATTCGAACTTTGTTATGTTCTTATTCTTCTTTGTTATAACTAATATAATGTATAAAATATAATCATTTTGTGAGCGGTACGTTGAATAGGTATAGTCGAAGTAAACGATATTGTGCACACTTAAAGTTTGCGGCACTCCCAAAGGCCAAAAAAGCAATACATAGAAATGAACCGGCTGCGAACTAGGCCACGTGAAATTCGCGGTTCGTATTGGATAATTTTCACTAGTCGAGTTTCATGATTGGCCGAAGAGTCATAAAATTAAATTTGAAGTTATGTTACGGTAACGAATAGAAATCGGGAATACGGGGATAGTTATCGCCTTCGTGTCATCAATGTTCAGTTCAGGAAATGATCGCGATTTGAGTGTTGAAATTCGATATTGGTGCAGTTATAATTACTTAAAATGTTTGTTATCTGTTTAAAATCTGGCGTCCTTGGACAAGTACTAATAATAATAAGGAATGTGATAACAACGCAGACTTTTTCCAGTGTAATGATTCCAATAGCGATGGTGAACAATGCGAAAAGGAGATACCAGTGAATAGGATTCGGATGCATTTGAATATTGAAATACAGAGAGTATGTTTGATTGTTTATAAAAATCTACATCTCAAGTTTGGTTTCGAGGGAAACAAATTATTACAAGCAACATCAGATTTGACCAAAATTCCTTCCTCAACTGTAAGTAAAATATATATAAACTAACCTTATGAACGCAAAACGCGATGTGATACAGAATTATCAAAACCTATAGATGTTCATGTAATAAAATCATTGAAAAAAACAATATACGACTGTTACAAAAACAATGAGATTCCTACAACTGAAATCATTGAATTGATTACTTCCGGCCATAACGAGAGCTGCTGTGACAAAACTCTTCAGGATTGGATAAAGAAATTAGGAATAAGATTTGAAATAATAAACAAACGTCAAACAGTTATGGAAAGTAGAAGAATAGTGAAATTGCGTAACAAATACTTAGAACAAACAACTTAATATAGAGAAGAACAACGACAAATTTTCTATTTGGACGAAACTTGGTATGACACTCACGACACAGTTACGAAAGGGAGGACTGATGGTTTAAGAATGTGTACGCCTAACATGTCTGCAAACAAAATTTGATAAGAAGGTAGTAGTAGAGCTAATCAAAGAAAAAGTATCTAATATTACCGAAGAAGAGGATTAAAAAAGTCATTTTATTTGAAAAAGACTATATGGAAATTGTTTTCCCATATTGATGATGGAAATAAAGTCATTATTGATTTAAATAACGACAGTGATAGTGAAGCAGAGATTATGGAAGAGAAATTATCAGAAGCTTTCGAAGAAAAATAGTGAAGGGTTTTTGAAGCGATCGATTGTAATTATATGTGAGTAAGTAGTATTCAGAAGTATTTTGAATTATCACCCTGTTATTATCACAATTTACAATGGCAATCCGATACTTCAAGCCTATTTTTATCTTCCACAAACAAATAGAAATGAAATTATAATTTGCACGGTAATGAGAAACTATACAGTGCTTTTCAGATAAAAGTATCCACCTTTAATAACTTTTGTAATACTGGTATTTAGGAAAAATTCAAAAACACGTCAATTTATGTTGGAAG
>WOGN01004898.1:0-13671 GCA_015342105.1 Leptinotarsa texana | reverse complement strand
ATATGGATTTATTGAAAATCTCACAAATCCATCTTCGCCTGTATGCCTTCTTTGTCCAGAAACATTTTCCAATTGAGCGGTGAAACCCTTAAGGCTACAAGAGCATTTGAATAAAATGCAATCAGATAAAAAAACAGCCCTATCAAGCTAGCAAGACGAATCCAGCAAAATTGCAAATGGAAAATATATCAATTTGTAGCTAATTAGTTGCCAAAATAACGATTTTGTTGCTCGTGCCGATCCCTAGAAATCGCAAATAATGCTATCGTAATATAATTTTCCTCGTACTTGCTATCTTGAAACTGGTTTTCCTTAGAATGGAAAGTTTTTCAAATTTGTTGCTCATCAGGAGTGTACTCGAATAAATCTTGAGTATCAGCAAGAAAATAGTTGAAATCGATCGGCCGATTTTAAATTCTTTTTTTCAATTTCCTTGTTCTTGCTATCTTGAAACTGGTGTTCCTCAGAATGAAAAGTATTTCAAATTTGTTGCTCACCAGAAGTATACTCGAATACACCTTGAATATCAGCAAGAAAATAGTTGAAACCGATCTGCTGATTTAAAATTCTTTTTTTCATTCTCCTTGTTCTTGCTATCTTGAAACTGGTTTTCCTTGGAATAAAAAGTGTTTCAAATTTGTTGCTCACTAAGAGTATACTCAAATACACCTTGAGTATCGGCCGACTCAAAATTTTTTTTATTTAATTTTCATCGTTCTTGCTATCTTGAAACTCGTTGAACTGGATAGTGAAACTGGTGAAACTGGATAGTAAGAACGAGGGAAATTAAAAAAATAAAAACCAGCTGATCGGTTTCAACTATTTTGTTGCTGATACCCAAAGTGTATTTGCGTATACTCTTGGTGAGTATACTTCCTCAGGAGTATACTCACCAGGAGTATACTCCTGTATACAAGATAGCAAGAACGAGGAAAATGAAAAAAAGAATTAAAAATCGGCCGATGGGTTTCAACTATTTTGTTGCTGATACTCAAGGTGTATTTGAGTATACTCCTGATGAGCAAAAAATTTAAAACACTTTTCATTTTAAGGAAAACCTGTTTCAAGATAGCAAGAAAAAGGAAAATAAAAAAAAATTAAAATCGGCCGATCGGTTTCAACTATTTTGTTGCTGATACTCAAGATGTATTTGGAACAATTTTTATTCTGAGGGAAACTAGTTTCAATATAGCAAAAACGTATAAAATGAAAAAAGAATTTAAATCGATCGATTCAAAATTTTTAAAAATCTGCCGATCGGTTTCAACTACTTTGTTGCTGATACTCAAGGTGTATTTGAGTAAACTTCTAGTAAGCAACAAATTTGAAACTTTTTTCATTTCAAGGAGAACCAGTTTCACGATAGCAAGAACGAGGAAAAAGAAAAAAAAAACAAAAAATCGGCCAATCGGTTTCAACTATTTTGTTGCTAATACTCGAAGTATATTTGAGTATACTCCTGATGAGCAACAAATTTGAAAGACTTTTTTTTTCAAGGAAATTCAGTTTCAACATAGAAACAACGAGGCAAAAAAATAATAAAACTATGAAAATGGAAAAAAAATTAAAATCGTCCGGTCGGTTTCAACTATTTTGTTGCTGTTATTCAAGGTGTATTCAAGTTCACTTTTGGTGAGCAACTAATTTAGAACATCTTTGCTTCCAGCAAAAAACAGTCTCAAGATAGCAAGATCATAAAAAATTAATTTTTTTTTCGATATATCCAAGGTTCAGTAACTAAATAGCAACTGAATATTCTGTAAAGATCAAAGGAAAAGTATATAATTTATTGAGTTACGTTGCTACCTTGTTGTTCTGGCAACTAATTAGCAACTGATTAGCTACATATTGATATATTTTTTTTTTAAATTTGCTGGATTCGCCTTGCTTGCTTGATAGGGTTCGAAAAAACAAAAGTGTGACTTATTTTCAAGAACTGAAATAGAAACACTCAGCTGAGCCAACTGTGTCAAAACTTTTTTTAGCGGCTTTTAAGTAAGACGACGACGGACTACGATCTTCTTACAATATCTCCGTGCTAATTGCTCGAATAGGTAAACCTCACCCTATTGAAGAGTATTTGATTTTACTGGAAATAATACTATGCTCCATAAACCATCGCCAGATATTATCCAAAATTTTTTTTTGAGCAACAGTTCCGTTCAAAAACGAATTGATGAGATGGCTGAAAACATTGAAGAGTCATTGTGCAATCATCTGAAAATTTCTAAATTTTTAATTCAGTTAGATGAGTCCACTTCACCAACCAATGAAGCCTTGTTGTTGTCAGGAGGTTTATTAAAAATGAGAAAATATATCAAGAACTACTATTTTCCAGAAATTTAAAGACGGATGCAAAAGAAGAAACAATATATAATAAATACACTGAAAAAATTTTGTGATGAGAAAGAAATTCCACTGAAGAATACGGATGGCGCTCCGGCTATGACAGGACGTCACAAAGGCTTCATAGCGTACTTGAAAAAGAAAATTCTTGATGTGTTCGCTGTACATTGCGTCATTCATAGGCAACATTTCGTTGCAAAAAATTTGAGTGAGCGCCTCTCTGAATCACTGCAATATATCATCAACAGCTCTTTTAATGACAGATTATTTAATCAGCTTCGAATTGTTGATGTTGAAGATTTCAACCGATCGCAATTTCACACAGAAGCGAGTTGTTTATCAAGAGGTAACTGTCTGACTCGATTTTACTATCCATTTGACTCTGTAATAGAGTTCTTAGAAAACAAAGACAAAGAATTGTACGACAATCTCATCACTTAATATTACGTACTCGACAGACCTGTATAAATTATTTAATAATGTCATTCTCCAACTTCAAAGAGACGACTTGAATTTGATTGAAACAAAAAATATCATTGCTGCTTTTGTAGCCAAATTGCTCTTATTCAAGAATAATATCGGTAGACGTGAGTTTCGCAATTTCCCTAAATTGTCAGCAGTATCCTTCAACAACGACGACTTGCTATTTCACTGTCAACATTTGGAAAACCACCACAGTGATTTCGTAGAACGATTCCAGGACATTTTAAAATTGGAAATACCCGACTGGTTGTTGGATCCTTTTTCAAATGTCAACACAGCAGAATCACTCCAGCTGAAAGAAGAACTCATAGAACTGTTAAGGAACGAAGAAACAAAACTAAAATTAAAAAACGGATACTAAAAATTTTGGCTACAATAGCCAATCTTTCCATGATCAATCTTTCCATCTTTCATTGATTTTTGATAGCATTTCCATCATCGTATCATTGTGAACGTGGATCTAATGCTATGGCAACGTTGCTAACTAAAAGAGAAATCGATTGCAGATTACCGGTTGGTCACTTACGGCTATTTTTGAGTAAATTCGAGCCAGATATTAACAAACTTGTTCACATCTGATTATTTTTGAAATTCAAATTGAATAAAAGTTTTCCTAATATTATACTAATATTATAAAGTGGTGTTTTACATTACCCCCATCAGATAGTCTTATTTGCACATGATTCACATAATTTAATTATCAAAATAATGACTGCGATTGTGTTTCTCAAGATTTAGTAAAGTAAAAAAAATGGGGGCGCTAGAGAATAACTAATTTTCGAAATGGGCGGTAGATAAAATAAGTTTGAGAACCTCTGCTCTGAAAGGTCAGATTCTGAAAGATATGAGTAAATTTAATCATTGTTACTGGACAAATGTACGAGTATTTCTGAAAAGTGAGATTTCCGTATCAGGAATTTGATTTGAGTTCCGATTCGAATCGTTTTGCGTCACTATATGAAATGTTTGCTAAATCCCAAGAAAGCTGTTATTAAATTATTATCATTATTATTACATTATTCATATCAGAAGTTCCTTTCAATAAAAAATGTAGACTAGTTCTACGGCAGTTGCCACTACTCGTGGCTGAAATTCTATATTTATAGAAGAGAAAATTAGTTGAACGACAAATGAAAAATCTTTGAATACGGAATTAGTTATCGATTTTCGAAGTTTCAAAGTGCAAAATAATAAATTCGTAGTGAGAGCGTGTTACGGCTACATTCACGCTTTTCACGAATTCAAACGTCTTCGGGCAGAAATCAAAGAGCTAATAGAATAGCCTATAAATAATTCATTCAGAAAACTGAGAGCGAGATATTTCATAACCCCAATAAGTTTTGGCCATTCATCAACAAGTCAAAATATACAAATGAAGTCGGACTCAATAATTCCTCAGATATTCTTGATAGTTTTGATTTCTTCAGTGGTTCTTATATAGTGTTAACATCAAGTGACCATGCGAACAGTAGTGATATTTCCAGCCTAGAAATTAAAATCTTCAGTATTGATTGACTGCGGGACCTGTTCATATTCTAGAATTCATCATTGAAGGTTGTGTCTCAGCTCTGGTTAAATCACTAACAACTCTAATTAATATATGCCTGAAAACATCAACTGTATCATCATATGAAAAATGTCGAGAGTCTGCCCAGTTAAAAAAAAAGTGAGATAACCGTAAGCAATATGTCCATTGCTTGTAAATGACCTCAAGTGTGTCGAATATGTAGCTACATCTGGTGTACCGTAAGGGTCAAACCTAGGACCCTTTATGTTCAATAAGTTCATCAATGACGTCGGAGCTGAGATTGATGTCAATTTTCTTTTATTCGCAGATGCCTTGAAACTCTATTACCATATAACATGTTCTAATGATTTCGAAATACTCGCCCAGATATTGAATCGTGTTGCTACATAGTGTCAAAAAAAATCTATCTCTCAACATATTCAAAGGTGATATAATGTCTTTCTTACTGATAACGAATTTGACAAATACGTCATAAACAATCGAGTTCTGGAGCATCGTGACACACCCACTGGTTTAGGTATTACTTTCGATTCATTCCGCTCACCTAGTAAACATATTAACACTACTCTGAGAGTGGCTACTCGCATGTAACGATTCTCATTCAGAAATATAAGAGACTTCAAAAAAGTTTCAACAGTAAAATTACTTTATTTTACTTTTGCTCGATATTAGTTAGAATAAGCCGATTTCAGAACCTCCCCCTATCACTTCTAACCTTGAAATGACCTCTACTTCACACGAAGTATCCGAGGTGACTTTGAGGAGGTGTTATGAGTTTGACCTTGAACGACCTTGACATACGTCATACGGCGACGCAGGCAAGGTGACTTTGAGGTGGTGTTTTGGGCTTAGCCTTGAATGACTTTCATTCATTTCCCATATTTTCGACAAGGTGACTTCGACTTCGAATTGATTCGAGCCAGTTTTGCACCTACACGATCTAACGGAACCAAGTTGACTTCGAACGATTGTTTTGAGTTTGACCATGAACGACCCTGACTTATGTCACACGAAGCAGGCGAGGCGACTTTGAGGTGGTGTTTTTAGATTTGACCTTGAACGAGCTCAATTAATACACGCGACTATTTCGAAGATTCGACTTTGAACGACATTTGGCAATATGATATGCCTTTGCTGACGTAAATTTGAGGGCGCTCATGTATTTTCCTTCCCTTCTCCACTTTTTGAATGAGCTGATAAAAGAGGCGCCCGCCGCCCACTCATGGGACTCAGTTTGATATCGCGCATATTGCATATTATTTCGAAGATTTGAGGATTCGACCTTGAACGATCTTCAGCTGCATGTACGAAGGCTTATAGACTGTGTTTTGACAATGACCTCTATATACGTCATACGAAGTAGCCGAGCTGACTTTTATGTAGTGTTTTGAGTTCAACCTTGAATGACCTTTATTCACTCTCCATATTTTGAAGTTTTGAAACTATACGAGACAACGTACCCAAGATGACATTGAGGGGGCGTTTCGAGTTCAACCTTGAACGACCTTGACCTACGTCACACAACGCAGGCTAGATGACTTTGAGGTAGTGTTTTGAGTTCGACATTTAGTGACCTTCATTATTTGTTGAGGCTATTTCGAAAATTATAGGATTCGATAATGAACGACCTTCAGCTGCTTTTATTCCCAATATTTTTTTTCGATTTAAACCCAACAAAAAGATGAGGTAAAATTTTATCATTGTATTTTCACGTTCATTTTCGATTTGACGAAACTAATTGCGATTTGACTTTGACCTCGAATGGACTCAAGCCAATGTCTCGGCTTGAATTTTTCAAGCTACATATCACATCGTACCCAAGGTGACATTGGAGGGACGTTTCGAATTTAACCTTGAACGACCTTGCCCTACGTCACGCGACGCAGGAAAGGTGACTTTGAGGTAGTGTTTTGGATTTGACATTGAATGACCTTCATTGTTTGATGCGGCTATTTCTATGATTTGAAGATTTGACACTGAACGATCTTCATCTGTATGGACGAAGAGGCTTTTGGAGTGGGTTTTCAGTTTGACTATGAGTGACATTTTGCAATATCATATGGACGATTTGGGATGCAAACTCCTATAGAGATCCATCATTTTTGGGTCCACTTCACTACTCCGAACAAGTAGAGTAAGATTGGAACGGCAAGCATATTTTTTGCTGCAACTTTGTTCTTTCTCGACAGTTCCGATGACCAGATCTGTCAGAGTGTGTGCTGTTTTCTGCCGCGGAGACAGTTTTCCACTGCTATTACCTCTTGTGAGTGTCGCTGTTCCACCCCCGAGGTGAGTATTCGTCTCTCTGGCATCCAGAAGTTCCATCTACGAGTTGCACATCCTCTCCGTAGTCCCCGCATCGTCCTTTTCCGAAATGGACCATTGCACATTTGTCTATCCCAAATTTCATACCGATAGAATGCGTATACTCTTTCATCACCCTCAAGGACTGATGGAGATCCTTCTCTCCAGAGGCATAAAGTTTGTGATCATCCATATAAAACAAATGGGTGACCTTGTGCCTCCGGTTTCCGGGGTACCATAGTTATTATACCCTCGAGTACTTCTGAGCGTAACGGATAATGGCAATAGTGAGATGCAGAAGAGAAGGGGACTGAGGGAATCACCCTGAAATACACCCTTTCTGAAAGTAACCCACTCTGTTTGGACTCTTTCTTGACCAGATGTTATGGTGAAGCGAGTTCGCCAAATCGGTATCAGTTGTTCAATGTATCTGACTATTGTGTTGGGTACCGCAAGGCATCTGAGCAAATGCAAGATGACCTCATGCGAAATTGTATCAAATGTCTTACGGCAATCGATCTAGGCCATAGAGAGGTTACGAATATATTGTATCGAGTCCTGCGTTACACATCTATCGGTGAGCAGGTTCTCTTAACATTCAGTGACTCCTCTTTACGATCCTCTCTCTCTGCTCATATATCCGTTCGAACACTCGGTCAACTACGGTGAGTATTCGTGTGAATGAGATGCTTGTAAACAACTTATAACACGAATTCAAGCACGTTATTGGTCTGTAATTCTTAAGAATCGACAAATCTCCGCTTTTGGGGATAAGAACGGTCCGCCCCTCGACAAACTATCCGGAATCGGCTGCTCTCCGTCTAGCCATGAGTTGAAAACTCTGGCCAGATGGCGGTGGGTGCTTGGTAGTTTTTTCCACCAATCAGTGTTCAGCCCATCTGGGCGTGGAGCAGCAAAGTTCTTGATATTATTATTGATAGCAGCGTTCTATATCTAGCATACATTCAAAGAGAGCCACATCATTTGTTCAGAGAATAATCTTAAAATTTGTTTCGTTAGCATTTCACACGATTCAGCTCTTTGAAAATCTACCAGCTTTAGACTGGTAAGTTATACCTCTCGTATGTGAAATAAAAAAAGAATATTTTTTTACATTGTTCATTCAAAGATTAGTATGTTATACTAGCTTTCTTGAGTTTAGTAATAGTCAGAGTGATTTCTCCATCATGAGGGCCATATCGTTCAAATCAAATATCTCAATCGAGCAACCAAAATATTCGGTTCCTCCCACTCCAAAATGTTGAATGCTTCAGATTGTTTCTTCAACGTCTCTTTACGTGGAGGCGACTTGGTTTCAGACCCATCCCTTGATGTATCTTTACATTTAGGCTGTCTTAGTTTTGAAAAGGGGTTTGAAAATTTCATTGAATTTTTTCTTATCGGCTTGCCCTCTCAAACGACCTGAAGTATCAGGGTGATCAGCAGTGCATTCCAATATATTTTTATACATATGATGATTCATAGGCGTGTGATTTTTGTGGTTTTTAGAAAATAGTAATTTCAAAACACCAAAAGTGATTTTCTATTATATCATTATTATATTATTATTATATTACGAACATCATTTACGACTATATGTTCATCATCGAAGCGAGTATTTTTATTCCCTAGTATCCATTCACCGTCAACATGTTTCGGGCCATATGCATTGTGATAATCTACACAGTGATATTTATTTACTGTCCACTGTGTTGATTGTGATTCTGCTACCTTCATTGGTTCGTAGCGATCACTGTGGTACCCAATGCAAAACCAATCCGACTGTTGATATACTCCAACTTTTGATCATCTGAAGACTTCTGAGGAACTTTGAATACTTCTGATGAATTTTGAGGAGTTATGAAGATCTATGGACACTACTGTTGAACTGGCCAATAAATAATTTCTGTCACATTCTATTCCATTTATTATTTTTTCGGTAAACCATTTCATATCGAAAAATAAAAGAGTGGATTTTCATTAACAATTCACCTGCTCAATAATTATTTCGAATATTTCCAAACTATCTTATTTTAATTTTCACAAATATCTCTTATAATGACATCAGTTTCAATAATTTCAATACAGTTCAATTTAGTTCTATAAATTATTTCGCGGTCACTGAGTATCGAAAATCAATGAAAAATAAATGAATTTCTTTAGATTCAATGAACTTTATCATCTTTTGTAGTTCATAATACTCAGGAATACTGAACAATGACCCATAAAGACACGCCCGAAGAAGCCATTTCATGGCAAAACACGTGTTGCGTTTTTGTAAAATTATCTGGTGAAAATCAACAATAAAGTGTTTTCAGAATACCATAAATAACTATTCAACTGTCTACGCTTCAATGATAGGTAACCATTGTTGATATTTTGATAACTTTAAAAAGTTAAATCGGTATTTGGTGAAGCAATTATTAACATAATGGAACAACCAAAAAATATTCGAGATACCTGTTGTGAAAAATAGAAAACTTATCTTTCAATAGGTAACCACTATGCAATTTAGGTGGTGAACACGCAGTTAAATACACCCCATTGGTTTAATATCCCATAATATTGTTCCATTCATTCGGTATTTGTGAAACAACACCCCAACATTTGATGTATGTTTCTGATATTGATAGATTGAAGGTAACACAGGTGGAAAGGTAGATTGGAATTCCTATAAAAATAGTAGATACACCCATTCAGCTCATATTAAGAAACAAATATAGTAGTTGTGGAAATATATTCCATATGTCAGTGAATTCATTATCGTCGATAACCATGAGAAGTGTGAATGATAGCAAACGCAGTAATGGGGCAGCAGCTTCAATTGATGAACACATTATTAACAATGTTTAAACATAAATTGCCCGCAGAATTATATCAGTTGATATGTGATTACGAAGCTAGTGGAGAAAGGATAGCTACAACGCAAGCAGCTGTGCCTCCTATATTCTATAGTGGTAATTTCATGAAGAACAAAAAGAACTAGAATTGAATAATATAACCAAAGGACGTGGCAAAGTTTCAAAAATCCATTCAAAAAAATTGAAGGCATCCATCGAAGATATGTGAATCACCTACCTGATAAAACTCTTGTTTCCTCGAACTTTTAAGCATTATTTGAATTCGAAAAGCGAGTATCCTACTTTGAAATTCTTTCAGAGACGCATTAAACCAAGTAAGAGCCGGCAGATTATAAAATGGCAATGTATTCATCTGATCTTGATGAGTTGAAAAAGCGAAAGGCTGATATACAGGTTCGCATTAATGCAATTAGAAAGATAGTGTCAAATATCAAATATGAGTATTTTATCAGTTTGGACTTCCATTGTCTAATCTAATATAAATTGATTTGAAACACCTGAAAAAACAAAACGTAACATTTGTAAACCTCTAATCAAGGGAAAACTACCAATTCCCGCCAAACGGTCATCTCCCGCTAAAAACCAATGAAGCAGAAAAAGTGAAGGGGGATAAGTGAAAGCACTTGAGCGACCATATAAATAGTCAGATCTCGGAAGAAAAAGTCCAGTTATCACCCGAAGACGATTGTGGATACTAACAATCGAAACGTCGTGACATAACTTGGTTTGAAATCTTTTAAATTTTTTCAATTTGTTTTCATTTTTGTTAATAATAATTTTTAATCTTTATTTTTCAGCTTTTATTTATATTCCAATTCTATTTGTTTGATTGTAGCTTGTATGTTAATTCTCTGTAATTTCAGTTTTTTTTAATAAAATTGTTATTTTCGGTCAATCTTATTAATTTTGTAATTGTTTTTTTTCAGGGTTTTCAAATCAATTTACATTAGATTAGACAATGAAAGTCAGAACTGAAGAAATACACCACGAAACACCTTCAAACAAAAGTACAGATCATACAAATGATGAAAACTAATGACATTTTGAAGTCTCAAACAAACCAAAAATTATTGACTCTGACAGACCCCAAAAAACAGATTTTTCCAACTTGTTTTGCAAAAACGGCAAATTGAGTTTTTATTCAATGAAAAAAATATCGACAGACGCTTATCATTTGAAATAATAGTCCGGGTGCTAGCATTACAAAAAAAAGTCATAGTAAGCCGGCTGATATTAAAGTTTGTGCTTGCTTTGGCAATAGGCTGCAATATTTGTTTACAAAACAACGGAACTCACTTTGAACATTTACCTAATTGACATTTTTAATAAATTTGTAGTTCAACAAAAACCTCACTGAATATTCCATTTAAACCAAAGTTTCACAATTATTGCTTCACTCTGTACAATTATTATTTATACCATTGGATAGCATTTTTCATAGTCTCTACAATGATGTATCACAAGTAGGGGTTTGCAATTTGAACTTTTTGAGTTTTGGTGTGTGGGGCCTAGAGGGTTGATGAGGGTAAGTTCCCTTCTATGTCACTTTAGTTTCCGCTTTCTATTCTAGAAACGGTTACAAGTATTTTTTTATATCAGCTTTCGTTCGTGAAATTTAGCCCATGGTAAGTTTTAAAATTAACACACTGTATATAGAATCAAAACCTGACAACAATATGTTCGTTTTAATGCAATAATATTTCTGAGAATTCAGTGGCTATCACGATGGAATTTCAGTATAGTCAATTCAATCGACTATATATGTATATTAAGTAAACACTTGAACAAGTTCGATTTTTTATTTGTTTTTTTGCAAAACCACTTGACGGAACATTAAAATGCACGTTTGCTTTTCCAACTCCAAAATTCATTTCAGAATTCAGGAGTGATCATCACCCTCACTTTGGGATAGAAGTGGTGAAGTCAAAAATTCAGAAAAAAGCATCCCCTTCAATCACAAATAGACGTGTCATTGCATTTTTTTTAAATACTGACTTGGTTGAAAACGACAGTGTTTCATTTATCCACGCTGTATGTTGAATTAATCCCAATAAAAACCTAAGGGCTTTCATAAAAATTTTTGTGATACGTCACTGTAGCCATTACCAGAATGTCTGTACCTTCGCCATTCTTGAGACGTGTCGATGAGACTTCTCGGACATCGAAAGATTCGAAAGCGATGAAACTTGAGTTGGCTCTTTATCAGATCACGGATATATGAATTCGTGTGAGGAACTTGTAAGATGTCTAGTGGTATTCGACGAATCTTGTCAACAATAACGTTAAACGAAGTGTTCGATTCACCGAGACGTACCATCCTACGAATTCCAAATATCGTAGCGGTATGTTCGAACGTTTACTTCAGCAATATACGTCGCAGAGAATAGGTATATATTGGAAACTGCTTTCTTGTAGTACTGAGAAAGTAAAGTAAAATTTATTTACGCGCGCTTGACTTGGGGAGATAGCTGGTCAATGCATGACGATAGCGTTACGAATAGTGTGATCCTGCGAGGCGAACAGAAGTGGAGAGGGAGGTATAAATTAGTGAAGATGGGAAGAGATCGTTAATTATTGTAGGGTTAAGAGGCAGAGGTGTGAGAATTATCAGAAAACATTATAAGTTGACACTAATTTTAGCAGGAGTATTCAAAGTTACAAAGTTGCGAAGATGTATAACACTTTGTAAACTTTCTACAAGATGAATGGTCCGGTCAGTTTAGATACTCAAAGCTACCTAAATTCCCACCAAGCTAAAAATCAGAAAGATTGTTTAAAATACGACCAAAAATAAAATTTGGAAGTTCCCCATCTTTCCTCTGTATAGAAAACAAATTATTCGATGTCAAAAGTCAAAAAAATGAGTTTTTTGCGATAATCAGGTAAACGGTGAGTTTTATCACAAAAATACATTAGAGAAAAATTGTAGATCATAAAATTATCAACTAGCCACGGTTTTTTGAAATATAACAATTCGAAAAGTTGTAAAATTTGTTACGTTAACACGCCGCCTATGAGATAGTGTACTAAGCGCGTTTTTTAACGTGGTTTCCCCAGTAGGCCTATTCCACGGGTCAGTTGTGTTTCTATTTAATTTCAAACTATTTCAAATATTAGCAGAGATTGAAAAGATGAAAGCAATTTGAGTTAAAAAAATTTTTGAAATTTAATCGTCCTAGTCGTAACTTTCAAATTCTTCTTCTTGTTCTTTTTCTTGATCTTCTTGTTCTTGTTCGTCTTGTTCTTCTTCTTGTTCTACTTCTTCTTCATCCTGATACATGTAAACTGCGTTAATAGCGATGTATCGCATGTCGCCTCGTTGAAATCAAACGGATCCCCCACGCAGGTGGAGGTAAAGTTTGGACTGATTCTAATAAATTGTAGATCAACTTCCAACTCCAGTATGTAGGGTTAGCTGATAACCAAACCTCACTTGAACTTGATAATATACCCGAAAAAGAAGTTGATGAGCAGCAACTAACGTTGAAGGAAGACAAAGAAAATGTACTTAATTTTTACTATTGGTATTTTTAACGAAACATGCATATCTGTAGTAATCTAAGCAGATAGCTTTTTCAATAGCTTTGAACTTACATAGAAAAAAGAAAGCAAACGCCGTTAGCGATAATTTCGTGTCGAGTTGAATTACAATTTTTAAAATCTTCAGCACGTTGAAATAAATTTTGTCTTTCAAATATATCGAAAACTGTTATTTTACCCCTCCTGTAAAATGCAGATGTCGTATCACAGCCAGTTATTGCGTGTAATGATAGTACATAATTTTGACACTTTGGAAAAGTAGATAAACTCTTTGATGAATATATTTCCGATTGATGTTGAGCTCTTCCTGGTTTCAAGAAGAAAATAGTTCTTCCAGTTGGCGTTGGAGCAGTAAGTAATACGAGTAAGTCTACATCTTCACCAACAACAATAGTTGTATTTGTCAAATTGAATTGCTCTTTTTCTGTTTCAATTATCAATACATCAGCATCATTATTAGCTTGTTTCACCAATATATTTTTAGCAGCAAATTTCTCTATCAACATCAAAATGAACCGAGACTTGTTGTACGTATTTATAAGAAATTTTTGTTGACTGGTTGGAACTGTCATATTTTCATCAAATAAAATATCAATTGATGTAGATGTT
>WOGN01004897.1:419-13671 GCA_015342105.1 Leptinotarsa texana | reverse complement strand
GATGAACACTTCAATCTAGCAGACCACTATTATAATCTTCATGCAGTCATTGTTCACTGTGGTTCTGGCGTTGAATTTGGTCATTATTACGCCTTGGCTAAAAACGAAACGGACTGGTTTAAGTTTGACGATAGTGTCCTAGCGATGTATTGAATTTATTGGAGCCTCTGGAAGACAGTGGCAGGCCAAAATCCTCAGATGATGTGGGGCTGCAGGTTTTTCCGGGTTTTCCTGCAGCTGAAAAACTAGATGCGCCACTGGAATCAATGAAGTCGCTCCAGGGCGCTAATTAATTTTTGTATTTTGGAAAAGTTATCGTTGAGTTTATTAAACTTTTGAGATTTTAGTATGCTAACATTACTAACAATCATTTCACCAATAATTCAGCAACATATATTGAAACTTTTCACTAGATGATACCGGAATCCATTGTATCTACCAAACTGCTAATTCCTTTTTTTAGTTGTTGATTGCAAGGTGGGACTTTTTCTTTTTACTGACTTAATTTTCAATTCCAATAAAAAAAATTAGAAATTTGAAATTCGTTAATTTTTTTTTTATTTTCCCAGAAGTGCCTAATTTCTAGGTCACGGAGGGCATTACCTATATAAACTGAAATAACAAAACACATGCCTCTGGACTATATAGTAACAAAACGAAGCAATCGACATCCAGCTAACAATCAGTTATACATTTCTTGTATTGTTCTTCTCACCTTTCATCGGTTTTTATTGACTTTTAACGTGCCATGTAATAAGTTCGAACAATTATGGAAGATAAACACAGACAAAATCGTCCTTGACATACTTCACAAAACACGGAGAAACCGAGCAGCGAATCGGAAAGTCTGAGTTAATGAAAACTCGATTCCTGCGAGAATTGTTGGTTTCGTAGGATGTCAGAGCCACATCCCATCTCACTACTAGCGACAGGGGATGAGATTTTCTTCTGGGATCCATAGTTATTAAAATATCCAGTGCAAATCTCTTATTATATTATTCGAGTGCGATTTGTATGGAAATACTGTTAGAATATTAAAATTGATTTTGATCGTCTACTGCCAGAAGAAGAAAATAAACTATGAAATAAATCAAACCCAAAATTCATATCTTATGAAAGCTTGTGTCGAAATTTCCTTATTTTATAAAAAAATATGTTTTTTTCTTAGAAATACTCGTACCAATTTTTTTCTATTAAGATGAATCTCGCAACAAGCTCCTAATGATGGTAATAATATAGTTTATTGATCTCAGTCAACAACAACAGTAATCTATGTAACAGAAACTAGAGATTAATATACACATGAAAATCTCAAAGAAATTAATACGCATGGATAATTAGCATTCGTTCACAAAATCATTTTACTTTACTTATTACTTCTTAATTATTTTGAATAGAAGGGGTGGAAATCTTCCAAAGAAAGAAAGGAAACAATCAATTTCAAAAAATTAAACTCTATATAAAAATGTGTAGATCATGCAAAGAAGTAACTTTCAGACACAAACTGGAAGAAACAGCCATTTTCATACAAACATTGAATTACACGAAAGAAAATTACTTTCGAATCAAATACTTTCACATGAACGCTGAATTACAGGAAAAACACTTTTCTCTATCCATTCTCTATCCATTCTCTATCTATTCCAAATATTCGTATGGTATGGGATCGAATCAGATATTATTCACAGGATTTCTACACAATATAACTATTGAAAGAAATAAAATTTCACTTACATGGAACACTGTCATCCTCGCTGCTAGACATCCAATGTTTCGCTTTAAGAAACTTGCCTTATCGGCTTTTCAGTAGCGGATAACATTATAAGAAAAAACAGTCAACTAGTTCATAATAACGAATTTTTTTCTCACGGAATGGGTTGAATCCACCAGTGGCATTGATAACAGTACGTAAATAACATTCATTCGCCTATTTGATTAAATCCCAGCCGTAAGAATTTTCTTTAAGTTGAAAGGCAAGTGTCTTACGGCGAAACATCGGGTATCTAGCAGTTAGGACGACAGTGTTCCATGTAAATTAAATTTTATTTCTTTCATTATTTATATTGTGTATAAATCCTGTGAATGATATCTGATTCGATCCCATACGAATATTTGAATACAAACGGAATAGAGAAAAGTGTTTTTCACTGTTCATATAAAAGTATTTGTTTTGAAAGTATTTTTCTTTCGTGTAATTCAATGTTAATATGAAAATAGCTTGTTTGAAGGTGGTTGACAATGTTTCGTGGTGTGTTTCATCAGTTCCGACTTCCATTGTCTAATATGTTATAAATTGATTTCACAACTCTGAAAAAATTAAAAAGATTAACCGAACATAACAATTTTATTAAACAAAAAACTGAAATTACAAAGAAATAACATGCAAGCAACAACCAAACAAATAAAAATTTGAAATATTAATAAAAGCTGAAAATTAAAAATATTATTAACGAAAAAATAAAAATTAAAAGATTTCAAACCAAGTTATGTCACGACGTTTCGATTGTTAGTATCTACAATCATATTCGGGTGATAACTGTTATCACCCCCTTTCACACACAAACTGAAAGAAAGCCCACCTGAAACAGCTACTTTCATATAAACATTGAATTACATGAAAGAAAAAAATTCTTTCAAAACAAATAGTTTTATATGAATACTGAATTATATAGAAGATACTTTTCTCTACTCAGTTTGTATTCCAAACATTCATTATGGAATAAAATCAGATATCATTCACAGGAGTTCTACTTTAAATGAATGAAACACTGTCATCCTCACTGGTAGACATCGAAAAACAAAAACCTCATGATAGATAATAAAAATTCAACTTCCTCTTAGAAAAAACGAAAACATTTTTGAAAAATCATCCAGATTTGATAGTTACAAGATCTGATAAAGGCAACGTGACAGTGATTATGAAAAAAATCTGAATTTGAAAAATCTCTTGAGATTGTTAATGATAGTGAGTCTTGTGAGTCTGTTTCAACATCATTCCTAAAATGATGGAAATTAACTTTCAGACACGAACTGGAAGAAAAAGCATTTTGGAAACAGCTTCTTCCATATAAACATTGAATTACAGTAAATAAAAATACTTTCGAAACAACTACTTTTATATGAACACTGAATTGTACAAAAATACTTTTGGTATTGCAAACATTCGTTATGGAATTAAATCAGATATCATTCATAGGATTGCTACTGAATAGAGCAAATGAAAGAGTTAAAATTTTATATACATGGAACACCATCCTCACTGGTCGACATCCGATGTTTCGGCATGAGATACTTACTTTATTGCCTCTTCAGCACCAATCTTGATAACATTTGAAGATGAAGCACTTAATTCACTCATAAAATGACGACTTTTTGTCACGAATGAGTTGAATCTACTCATGTCATTGATAACAGTACGTAATGACATTTATGTAAGCTATTCAATTCGAGTATCTCGGGAAAGGTCCATTTTTGGTATAACGTGTATTACGTTAACTCATACTAGAATTATATCAGCTATCCAAAAAATATAAAAATATATACGATACTGGGAAAGAAAGGTTTTGACTTTCTAATTCTTCATCATTATACAAAAAAGTGTGTAAATATTCCGAAGAAAGGAAGAAAGTAATGAATTTCAAAATAAACTCTTCACAAAGATATGTAAAACATGCAAAGAGCCAAATTCCACGAAAAACACTGTTTCCATTTTAGTTTGTACTCCAAACATTCGTTATGGATTTGAATCAGATATCATTCAAAGAGTTGCTACACAAAGTGTTATAAGTACTCCGTTGGCTTTATATTCCATGAGCATTTGACTATGAGAGAGCTCTTTTAAAAGTGAGTGCCGCACGAGCATACTGTTGAGCAATGTTTGGCCATAGTTAAACATAACTCACCGGAGTTTTTGCGTCGATATGTGACAATGGAAAAAACATGGATCCACCATTTCACTCCTGAATCAAAACGATCGTCATATGAGTGGTGAACCTCAGCCAAAGCGCTCGGCTGAACCACAATCGGTTGAAGTGGTTATGGCCTCGGTATTTTGGGATGTGCTTCGTGTAATATTCATCGACTATCTCGAGAAGGGAAATACCATCAACAGTGAATACTATATTGGAACGTTTGAGAGCCGAAACTGCAAAAAGCGACTGCATATGGCAAAGAAAAAATGTTTCATCAAGGTAACGCACCGTCACACAAGTCAATGAAAAAAATGGCAAATCTATATAAAGTGAACTTCTAGTTGCTCCGACATACATCATATTCACCAGATTTGGCTCCCAGCGACTACAGGCTGTTCACAGACGTCAAAAAATCACCTGTAAGAAATTTCACTCGAATGAAGAGGTTATTGCTGAAACTGAAGTCTATTTTGAGGCAAAAGATAAATCGTTCTACAAAGTAGTATTGAAATGTTGGAACAGTGCTGGAATGATTGTGTCGCTCTTGATGGAAATTACGTTGGTGAATTAAGCCAATACGGAACAAAAAACGCTTTTTCTTTTTCACGCCCGGGACTTTTCAGTGTCATACATTTACCAAAATGCGGCTAACAGACAAGACGGTCTTCGTGTAGTATACATGTATATACATGAAAAAAATTTTCATATATTTCAATGAATTTAATGGTAGTATACATAGTGTTTCGACTGGTTTCACTTTCCCATAAACCGGTCATTCGTATTCTGAGAATTATCCTTTCGGGTTGGGACGGGAAATGCGAAATTGTGACTAATCTGTCGAAGTGTTTAGATTTACAACACCTCGGGCGTACCTTATAGGTGCAAAAAAGGCAGCCCTATTCAGGCACGCTTCAAAGAGCAATCGTGTGCCCTATCTCTATTGTATCGCAATAAAAGTAAAAATACGGGTAAATTGCTGCACGCTGCGTCTGTTGGTACACATTTAGATTTATGTCACTAGGTGTGTAAGAAACTATATATCTCTTTCTATTGATTAGACAACTTGTCAACTTTGTCTCAGTGTTTATGCGATAGCGGACTTATTGATTTGTCATAGTGTGAGCGTGAAACTCAGTAATTTTATTATAATGCTTTATTTCTACGTGTAAAAAGAGTTGACCGTATACTGAATATAAGTTCCACTTCAGTAACAGTTACAGTACACATTGTTTACACAAATTATCAAAAAGTTAGTTGCCTCCGGAAATTTCTGAATATGTCTCAGAAAATACGTTTGTTTGAATGTGATTGACAATGTTTCATGATGAATTTCACTACTTCGGACTTCCATTGCCTAATATGTAAAATGATTTGAAATCCCCGAGACAACTGAAAAATAAGAATTAAAAATGAGTAGCTAAAAATAACAAAAATACAATGTATTCAGCCAAGGTAGCGTAGAGATAGGCAACATATGGAAACCCATCATCAAACGAAAAATGGCCGACAAACGGTCATCTCTCACTGAATCAGTGAAGCGGAAAAATGGAAAGTGGGGATAAGTGAAAGTACTCGATCGACCCATAAATAGTCATCTCTCGGAGGAATCAGTCCAGTCATCACCCGAAGACGATTGTAGACACTAACAATCGAAACGTCGTTAACTAACGTGGCTTGGAATCTCTTAACTCTTTTTTATGCATATTTATTTGTATTTTTCATTTTTGTTCAATCGTTTTAATTTTATTTGTATTTTATTTCACTATTATTTAATTTCAGGTTATTTTTGCCTAATATAATTATTATTTTCAGCTTTTTATTTTTCCAATTCTTCTTTTTCAGTTGTTTCGGGGATTTCAAATCATTTTATATATTAGACAATGAAAGTCCGAACTAGTGAAATATTCACATTTGATTCATAGCTCCAAAGTACTTTTGAAAGACAATAGAAATAAATCAGATCAATTTATTTGAATCAGATTGAAACCAAAATTGTTTTTACGAAGCAAATCATCCACTGTTCAACAATATTTACTGATAAGCCATATTTACTAATATCTACTGATGAACCTCATAAACTGATGAACCATAGCTCCGAAGTGATTCTGAAAGTCATGCAGAAATAAAACAGATCTATTTACGAATCATATATACTGATGAATCAAATTCACTGAGAGAAATGCATAAATTTAACTATTATATTTATTTGGAACAGATAAACTGCTTTTTTCTAGGCAAATTATTCACAGAAAGTATAGGAACATTGAAAACATCATACAGTTGTTTTCTAGTGTCATATATCATGTAAGAAACGAGCGATATTTTGTCACTCCGAACAAATGTGAGCCAACTAGAAACGTAGGAAATCGCGTAATGATTTTCCAATAACAAATGGAATATATCAAATCCGATTCCTGAAGAAACCCTGATCTTTCTCGGAGTTTACGATCTCGTCCTTATTCGCCACACACAAAAAGAAATTCTACATTTCCTTGATATTCGTATGACGAATGTATGTCTGTCCGGGATAATTTTTCGTTGCATTTTCTCGAATGGCTTTCATGCGGTTTACTGTTGCCGCAAATTGCAAATGGCCGTCGTCAGTTACTGATATGAGATTGGTAGGCTTTTGGAATTGGATCATGAATTTGTGTTGCAGTTCATCATCAGAGTGAAATTGAAAAACGTTGTTTGGGATTCACGTTAAGAATAGAGTTCGGAATTTCACTATAAAAAAGTGACTCATGGAAGGACGTCGTTTTGCGACGATTGAGGAGATGAAATCCTAATTGCTGACAGAACTCAGGTCTATATTCTGAAAATAATATTCAGTTGAGCAGTCTCATTCCTTTTGAACTAAATAGAGAAATCGGACCGATTTGCCAAACCTTCCAGCCACGAAACATCATTTATAATCCGCCAACTTTGAACCCGAAATGCATTAGGACACATCCCTGAAGTTTCAACTTGAATTAACTTCGATAACCGGAGTTGAAGCAGTCAAAAGCGTCAAAGCAGTATATTCTCAAGTGAATGTTAGGCATTCGGGTCTGATCTGATCCCACAGGAACGCTTTTAACGTCCGTCGTACGAGAGTAATCGACGAAATTGCCGTATTATAGCTGAATGCTTGAGAATTTCGCTTTGCAGTATTTCATTATCAACTATTTGATAACATTGATGCTGTGGAGCTGACTATTTCGTTCTCAGGCATTGAGAAAATGTAAGTACGAGATAGTAGAGGCTGGAAAATGAATCTTGAGTTTTTCTCTCCTAAAGTACTAGTTTATATATTTCCAATAGATTGATGAATGGGGCCATTACTACGTAGTAGGCATTTATCATTAAGAAGTAAGAAATAAAATTTTCCATGTCTGTATCCCACTTTTATGAAAGTGATTGAATAGAACTGGCAGATACTTGATGAAAATCCATATTGAAAAACTAATCAATACAGTTTATAGTATAATTTTCATTATAAGGGTTTTACAAAAACCGCGATACGTGTTTCGCTATACAATATATACGAAACATTGGGATAGGTGTTCCACAAGGTACAGTATTGGGACCAATTCTATTCAATATCTATGTCAATGGAATTTTTTCGCTGGATAGTAAAGGTGAAATCTTAGGCTTTGCAGATGACACAGCCATTTTTTATGGAGCCAATAACTGGTCAGAACTAAAGAATAAGGCAGAGAAAGATATTCAATCAATAAAAAACTGGTTACACTACAGGCGATTGACAATTAACCTGGAAAAAACTCATTATTTGCCATTTACTTGCAACAGTTCAGTAAGACCATCAGTCTCGTACTTGGATGTGGGCCAACATACAATCAAACCTGAAACTGAAATAAAATACTTAGGTGTCGTTATAGATTATTTATGCAATAAGCCGCGCTTCATCCTTATGAATTCAAATTTCTCAAAAATATTTTAAAAACAACTCAATTCAAAACTCTCTATCATACCCTAGTTGAAAGTCACTCACGTTATGGAATTGCTTGTTGGGGAGGAGGCTTTCACACCCATAGTCGTCCGCTGGAAGTGTTGCAAAGTAGATTCTTGAAATTGGTTTTATTTAAGCCTAGGCGATATTCGACAGCTCTTCTATTACAGCACTGTAACTACATATCATAAAAACAGATGCTTCCGACTACCAGCTCATTTCTACGATATCCGTAAAAAAACAACCATATTGTTCCACGGTCGATTGTTCAGCGTTCTTATAATCATTTAGCGCCGAAATTATCCAATACAGTTCCGGAGTTAATTCGTAAAATAAATGTGATTCATATATTCAAATAGTCTTTAGCCAAACAAGGAAAAAATTGCTCATCTCATTGAAGATAAGGATATTTAGAACTTTGTGATCTAACATCAGCCTGGCAAGCCATGATAAACCCCTCAGTTTCCGACTTCAGCCCACTCGACCTGAGAAAAGCAAACGTCAGGCGCTTTGATAAGCCATTGTCATTGTTATTAAAGAAGACCCCATGCAGTGGCTTATCCTTTTGTCTCCGCAGAAGTAAGGTGATCTCTGCGGTTTTTATCTGAGCTTTTTGCTAAACGGGTTCCAACTCGGTGACAGAGTTGTGATCACCTCCACCTAAGTAGAAATGCTCCAATTTCATGCTCTCTCATGGTTACAGACCATGCAGAGAAGGGGATCCGAACTCCTGACGACTTTACAGGTTGTATCCAGTACCAATCTGTCATGTAGACACTCCAAACTCAAAAGTCCACGGCCTTCCTATTGTCGGGGGAAGTACAACCGTGGAACGAACGATTTGTGATGCAAACTCCTATAGAGATGCATCATTTTTCGGGTTTTCGCGTCGAGTTGATACAGCTCCTCCCGAGTCTACTTCACTATTCCAAACGATTAGAGTGAAATTGAAATGGCAAGCATATTTGTTGCAGCAACTTTGATTTTCCCGACAGTTCCGATGACCAGGTCTGTCGAAGTTTGTGCTGATACTTGCCGTAGAGAGAGTTTTTCACTGCTGTTACCTCTTGTGAATGGCGTTGTTCCACCCCGAGGTATTACTATTATTATTTTCATTATTTGAATTGAACTATTTTTTAACCTGCGGCCTGCACCTAGTTTATACAGACATACATCGGATGGTAAACCTCATCCGGATTGTAATTGTCGAATGAGTTTTAGGTTATATACAAGGTTTGTATATAACATGACCAACAGAATAAATGCGAATTTCTACAGGATTTTTTTTTGTTTCATTGGCGGTAAAATTGGGTAGAAAATAAGTATGGAATGAAATTTGAATGAAAAGTTGAAAGTCTTAATAGCACATTCAGGATATATACAGATATTTCATACGACACGGGGTCGAATATTACTGACTTACGCATAAGCTCAAGAATTTCATCCCTGAAGATCTCCGTTTCGAGTTTGTGCTCTATTAGGCTTTTCAATAAAATCAGAATATGTAACTGTTCAAATTTCCAGACGAATGTTTCAATTTGAAGAAGATATGTCGAAAGTTTTTGACAAAGAGGTCCGGTTGGTTTCAGAGAACAATTTAGTATTTTTAGTAAACCATAAAAATTAAGTGGTTAACTAAGGTGACAAATGAGTGAAGTAATTTCTATTTTTGTCGAAATGATTTTGTGTTATGCTACAGTTTTTTGCACACATTATTTATTGTTACAGTGGAAGCTATATTGAGTAGATTATTGAAATCAGTTGTGCTAATTAAAATTCATGTAAATGAGGATCCATCATAACTATTTATAATAAAAATGTTAGAATCTGGTTTTTCCTTAAAAAGCCCTCTTAGAAACGATGAATCCTCAGAAACACAATTCCTAAAGAGGCACATTCAAAAGGAGGTATGATTTATTGAGAATTTGATAATTATGAGCCTGAAAAAATGTGGCCAGCAACGTATTTGATTAGATGTGTTTACTCAACAGCCTATTTCCTTACTACCCCTTCAAAACTTTCAGACGATTGTGTTGATCATTTTCAATGAAAATAAATTCAGTTTGAGAGTCTCTTGTATACGGTTTTTCATTGAGTGGCTTCCTATCTTTAAATTTAAATAAAACAAAGTTTCTGTGAGATATCATCGGAATTTTTAATTCATTTGAAGACCTATTGATGCCATTATATCGTCGGCCTAATATGAACATTTCACGAGTCCAAAAACCTTAATTTTGCAGGAGAACAAAAAAACTATTTCAATTCTTTGAAAATAATAGAATCTAGGGGAAAATGAAATTTGGATGAAAAATACATTTAGGGAACTGCATGCAAGTATTGATTCTTTTTATAATAATTACCTGTTGAAAAATAAAGGAGTTATGCAAAATTCATTCGTATATCCAGTACGAAGAGCGACTTACGCAGATTTCATCTAATAAAACAACACTATTATTTACATACCTAAGACATTATTGTTAGTGAATCGAAAATAAGTACAAATAAAACAACATGAAAAACTTGGAAAAAGCTCAGTATAATTACATAAATTATAATATTGAAAATCAATCAAATGATAAGTATTATGGTTAAATTATTCATATTTTATATTGTCATAAAAATTATGATAATCTTTGGCAAGAGTTTTTTTCAAAAACATAAGATGTTCAAACTTATCTTTTTTAATATTCAATTCTTCTTTGTACAATGAGGGAAGAAATCAATTGATACATAATTTGAATTCAGTTTTAATCTTATAGGCATATCCTGAAATTCTTCGGAATGTTCAATCTTGAACTTGATTTTTCCATCTGGATTATACTTCAGTTCTCTGAGATTGTTAACAGTTGGATCACCAACTTTAAATCCAGGTCTAATTGAGTCAATTTACATAGGGGGACATGAATAGCTGGCAAATTTAATGCTTTTACCTTTAAGCTGCCTCTCTCTGGTAGAATGCATAGTCACACTCCATTTGGGTGTGGCCCCTTTCTAAATATTTCTGGATGATAAAAACATGTTTTACGAGTGCAAGATTTAACAACGCGTTGCTTAAAGTGCAATTACGGTTTTGAGCGCTGCAACCGTCACTATATAATATTATTTGTTGCATTCGCTCAAGCTGGGGAATTACTTTATTCATCAAGAAGTTACAAATTATTGATGAAAAACAGTTGGCACTGAGCTCCCCTTGACCTTCATGCCAGGGAAAACAATAACCATCTTTGGAGTGCAAATCAAAAACTGTAAAATTGTGTACAATAAGATGATACGTTCAATTTCGGGCCCAAAAGTCTCCGAAAAAAATGTGTTTCTGGAAATCATGTTGATCTTCTATTCGTCTTCGAATCCACATTCATAAGTCATACCGTAAGTCATAGTCTCGTTCTTGAAACGTGCAAATAAACATAGGCTTATAGGCTCTCTGAATCTAAATAAGTGTATAAGATAAGTATTTGTACTTTGTGTACGTGGTATTTTTCAAAAATGCAAAATTTCCTGAACGGCTTTTATATTTGCATATAACGATTAATTTGAATATATTGTTATTTGCATAAGTGAATTCGAATTCTTTCTCGATTGGGGTTATATTCATTCTACTCACAGGTCCCATATTTAATACAAGTTTTGCAATTAACTGCTGCATTCCCATGAGGAATTATTAGGTTCGAAAACATTTGGATATCAATTCAAAATCGTTAGGGTCAGTATTTCACTTTCTGTTATTCATTCAATGCTCAGACAAACAAATAATAATAATATTTTTGTTTTCTTCTTACAAAATATTAGGGTTATCAAGTTTATTTTTCATCAACTGAATATTGTGATGAATAAAAATAATATTCTGAGAATTGATGAGGTTTGATTAATTCTCTGTATACTGTTTATTTTACTGTGTCTAATATGTCTACTGGTTTTTAAAATAGTAATAATAATAACGTGAATAAACTACTTTTCAGTAAGTAATTTAATTAAGAACTAATTATTTCTTGTAAATTTGAAGTGATAATAATCGTATAAGTTTTGTTGAAGGTATGTTTATGAAAATTCATTGTTAGAGAGCTCTAAAGAAGAATTCAATCAAATTTGAAACGTTGACACGTTGTTTTTTAAGAAAAACTTGATCTTGTTACATAACCAACCTTTCTTCAGGTTCATATTATTATTCATTAAATTAAGTTTCATGCCTGAATGATACTGATTTATTGATAAAATTTCAGTTACATAATTTCTGTATAGTTTCCTTATTAGTTTTGATAATTATTTATAAAAATGTTCACATTGTAACAATTTTGTAAGACCTCGAATATTCCCGAGTTCTAAACAGCAGTGACATCAACTATAAATATTTTATCAAAATTTAAATTCATATTCAAAATATTGGTGATATTAACATCGAAGTATTCCTTAGGGGTCACTTGTTTGACTCCACCAAAATTATCGAAAAGCTGTATCTGCTTAATATCTATCTTTGCTGGATAAAATGAATGACCTGAAACAACAAAAAACAAATAAGGTGAAAACGCATATAATTTATATTTTTCTTTCAATCTGACTGCAGAGTTTGGAGATCTGCATTCGATAAAATTCAATGTAATAAAAATTATTTCGTCAGTTCAATCACATCAATTCTGAAAACTACTTTCCGAAACATTTTTTCTCATTTCGTATCGACTTTTTTCATGACGTTCCTACTATTTTTAGATGTTATGCATATGTGTTGTAAAACTCAGGAAAATTTGAATATCTGAAAAAAATTGAAAATGTGTCAAAAAATAAAGTGAGACATTTGGAAAAATGATGTTTTCATATTTCATAAAAAAGTTCATTTCATCACATGACCCAATTTGCTTTGTATTGTTTTTTCAATAAATTACTCATAAATATTGTCACCAGTTATGAAGAAAATTGTTATATTCGATTGAACTACAATGATTTTATGATTTTCGGGAAAGAAAGGTTTTGGCTTGACCAATACCCGAAGCTGTGGCTGGTGATTTTGTAGTTATATTTTTCTGATCCTCTTTTCATGACAAATATAACCGTTCAGGATTTGATGTAGACTAGAGTCTGGCACTGAGATGATCCCAACACGTTTAGTGGTTATTTTTTAGATCCAAATTGAAGCACTACCGTGGCTCTTCTTTTCATCATGCACTTTTTTCAATTTCAGTAACTTTTACATTCTATGTTCAAATTTATTTCGATGGCTCGCTTTCATCTCTTCAGCCTAATCCCATGAATCCAAGATAATTTTTGTAGTCAAAAACGTCCAACGATGGAAAATTTACCATTTACAGGTCTGCATATGCCTAGATTGACTTTGCACCGCCCATTATTACATTTTCACTCAACAACTCAATCTGTCCTGAACCCTTTTATTCTTCAT
>WOGN01004896.1:0-13672 GCA_015342105.1 Leptinotarsa texana | reverse complement strand
TTAACCTTATTAATTTTGTAATTGTTTTTTCAGGGTTTCAAATCATTTTATATTAGATTAGACAATGGAAGTCCGAACTGATGAAATACACCACAAAACATTGTCAACAACCATCTTCAAACAAAATAATCCTCATATTCACCAAGATCAATTGATAAAAAGCCGTACAATCTCATAATTGTAATAATCCAGAGACATACGTCTCTGGATTATATATTTCTCTCAATAGGTATTATTTTTGTTTCAGTTTTACTGAGTGAGATCTGGCATTGACAAGATTTATTCTTTTCAGACGTGCCTTTCAAAGAAATATTTTTACAACATATACCACTAAGAGAAATCGATTAAATGTATCTTACATTGATGATTGCAATACATGAATGTAGAAATGTATTTTGAGGGTTGCGCTCTACATAATTTTTTCTTTTAAAATATTGTACCTATTCACAGATTTTAGAATGACTGAAGTAAACTTCATGTAGATAATGAGCTTGATGTTAGGTTGTTTCGAAAGTTTGGTTCGTTTTTATGAAAATAAAAATTGTTTGTTTGGAAGTCGATAAAGTCGACGATGACCGTTTTTGTCTGCTTCTGATTGCCAAAAATTCTACCGGTGAGAAAGTTATCGAAGTGCTTGAAAATATGGTAGTCGATTGGCGAGAGGTCTGGGAAGTATGTGGAAGTAATAAAAATAATAATTTAAAAAACACGCTTCGACAGCGATATATAACAAAAAAATAAAAAATATGAAGATAGTTGTCAAAATAGTGAACTTTGTCAAGGCGAAACGTTTGAACCACCGTCAGTTTCAAGAATTTCTTAAATCTTTGGACTCAGAATATGGTGATGTTTTGTTTATTTATTCGTTTACAAGGCAAATGCCAATTGATTAATGACATGTATGATCTTATTTCTGCGTTTCAAATGAAATCTGTGTTTTGGTAACATCATCTACGTACTAAAAACTTCTAAAAATTTCTAACACCTGATTTAAGTAAAAACCGATTTCGAAAGCCGATTCCTAGATTTTAATAAGCATCGACTCCTTTTTTCTGCATTTGCAACACCATTTTCTACAGATGTAAGTTCCTTGCCGGGTTAATTACAAATGGAATGTTGGCAAATGCAATGTGATGCACAGATAAAAGAGAAATTCAATCAAGTGTATAAAAATTATTTTGATAAAGAGAAATATCCTGCGTTTTGCAAACATGATCTGTTCATAATTTCATTATTTGGTAACTCTTACATGTGTGAACAACTTTTTAGTAGAGTGAAGCATATTAAATCTCAATTGAGAACACGGATTACTGACGCTCAACTTGAAAATTGTTTGCGGGTAGCGGGTAGCATCAGTCGAAGTTGACATTGATCAGGTTAGCTCTGATAAACAAAGTCAGATATCCGATTAATTTACTATTTACTTACCTAACAGAATTATGCAGAATTAAAATGTGTCACTTAATACATTTTGTTCCTAAGAAATTTGCTCAATTTAAAAAAACTCCAAATATAATGTTTTTTTTTGGTTGCTTAGTTGTAGTGCGTGACCGATAACTCTGCGCGTGACTGGGGTGTTTTCTTTGCTAGTTACAGTACATTTTTTTGTTCTAAGCTCTAAGTTCTAATAGGAAAAATTAGTTTCCGATTTTCACTAGGCGCAGACTTATCTGTAATGTTCCAATTGGTATTTCCAATGCCAATTGGAACATTACAGAGTAGGAATTCCCGCCTCGGCATATGCATTATCTCATCTGAATTTTTCTACCATGAGTAATTATGAAAAACTTCGAAATTCAAGGTAGTTGATTTCCGAGTCGAAAACTCTAAAATACAATGGAAATTCTCGTCAAACATAATAGAGGCCAACAAAATTGCTAGAGAAATCAAAATTCTTCTTCGCTATATTCGGATGAGGTGGAATCATCATCGGGTTGAATAACGATCGGATTCATGGAACTTTGCACGTTCTCTTCTATTATAACGTGACCCACAGAGTTATTCCACAAATCACTATTACCTACTTCATTCACCACTCGCCTTATATTTTCAAACACTACAATATTCAAGTCGGTGACTGATTACATTTCCGCAAGCTTTCTTTTATTGTGGCCCAAACGATTCCAATTAGATTGAACACACAATAGTATGGAGGTGAACGTAAGAGAATATGACTACGTGCTTAACACATCGAATCAATAATATACTCTTTTTTGAAATTACTTTGTTTTATGGTCGCCAGTAATACACTTTTCGTTGGAATCTTTTCGGGTATTTCCATGTCATAATTTTGCATGAAATCAACAATATCTGCTTTTTTTGTGTTATTGTTTGGTATTGTAGTCAATAACCGAGTTTGGAGAAATATTTGGGAGAAGCTGCCCACTGAACCAGGTTTCAGATAAAGCCGTAGTCATATCTTCGTGGTAATCAGCAGACGAATTTTTTATATTTTTGGCCGACAGAAGCAAAGCATTAGGTATGAAACCACTTTCATTCTCGGCATGCAAAATTATAACACGTTTTCCCCTTGAAGAAGGTGTGTTCAAAGTACAATACTTGGTTTCGTCTACCCAGCCATATTTGACAACATCATGGGTGTCAAACCAAGTTTCGTCGAGGTAGAATATATGTCTGCTGGATTCTCGGTAGCTTTTTATTCACTTCAAATATTCTTGTCGGAGCTGAACAATGCGTGTCGATTCCATTATGACCATCCGTTTGTTCAATTATTTATATTTGAAATCACAAGACAATAAGACACCTCGTAGAGTTTATAAAGATTTGTAATTGTAATCGGGATAGTCTAGTAATTTATGCCAAATCATTTCCAAGGTTGGCAGTTCATTTTTTTGGTATATACCATAAATTGTTCGCCGAATCACATCTTTTGTAGCACTATCAACGTTTGCGAATTTTTTATTCCTTTGTTTTCATTTCATTGCATGGTCAATGACATCCCTCTATTTAAATGACTCGAAAAACTGTGGAACGATATAGTTTCGTTACTGGCATATTATATTCACAATAGCATTCTGTGAAGTGTGAAAGTTTTCCTTCTTCAAGCATTCATGAATATTTAAAATTACATACTGAACATGTAAGTCATTTTTTTCAAATTCCGGATCCCTGTCGATTGACACAGATTCCTCACACGTAATGTTATCATTTGTTTCTAAAGGTATCCAGAAAGCCATATCTATTGTTGACAAATTAATTTGTATACTTAGGTATATAAACAGCTAACCTTCGTCTTTAGACTCAGTATAAATTTGCTTGTCCTGAGGATGCTAACCTTGTTAGCGAAACGCGCGTCAGGTGCAAAAATATTAGTTTGGTGTTGGGGTTATTGATCTCTAGAAATAGTATTCAAAAATCTGTTTGCAAAACCACTCACTACCTCACCTAACCCCACGAACACGGCACTGATAAAGAAATATTGTGAAACGACAAAAAATTAGTATTCAGCCAGCCCAGCTAGCCAAGCCTTTACTCCTCAACTACATTTGATAGCACATTTAATAATTATCTGGGCGACTAGGGGCCGCAGGCAAGAAATGTTTATGACTGTTCTCATCTTTTTATTGCCGTTCCAATTGGGAATGGCTAGACTATACCTATGTTGTCTGACACATATATTTTTAACGTTTTTTTGACATGGATAACTAATATTGGATAACTAAGATTGTATAAACTTTATAAATTTTGCAATATGTATTGGCATATACTGTTCAGTTGTTAAATTATTTCATTATAGAGTCCTGATGACGGATTTGAAATGTTCGCATGAAACTAAATTGGTTACCTGATCCCCTTCTCAACTAATAGACAAAACCGCATTTGAAAATATTTTGGATCACCAAACTAGGCAGAGTTCAAATTAACTTTACTCAAATATAGACAAAGATATTTTGGGTGCCAGTTTCCAAAACTAGGAGACTCTAAAGGAAACTGTGAAAATAGAATATTCAGACAGAATTTGCAGTTGAGGAACAAAATAATTTGTTTTACGATGTCACTTTAGCTCCCGACGGCAGGAGTCACAAACAAAGATGTGAATATTTCATCAGACAAGTGAAGTAGACTATATTATTCAATGTTTACGGGATGTTATGTTATCACTTGAGCTCCAACGATAGTGGTTCGTATAAGAATTTGACGTGGAGCCCGTAAAAATGGAAAGGGCCAGTGATAGTAAAATTGTAAGGTGAGAAGGAAAGCAGTGAGATGCTATTTCCATATGGGAAAATGTGGTGGGGTTGCATAATTCCATCAAAATATCATGTTGCAATACAACTTTCACAGTTTGTATGATTATCATTTTCAGGTATATAACTTGCTTGAGGAAGTTGTATAGTGAAACATATTTCACGGATTTCTAAAACTTCATACATTTCCATTACATACAGAGAAAATCCATACATACGTAGATGTCTTTAACTTCACTCTGTTAGTAACTTTTTTTGAAAACTAAACTGTTGAATGGCTATCAGAGCTAGAGAACTGCGTCCCCGGAAAAAGGTTCTGTTCAGTATGGACAGGAGAAGTCTGGCCAAATGCGCTCGACTGAGAATCAACGGATATATAAATAAAGAAGAAGAAGCCAACTTCAGGGTGTCGGTTTTTCGTGACGGTGTGCGCGCGTATTGTAAAAATTCAGTCTCATCATTTTTACCTAACGCACCAAAAGAAGTATAACTTCGAAAATCAAAAATTGCTGAATATCAAACAGTATATTCCTCTTAGAGCTTCTGTTGATACCGTACTGAGGTTCACTTATAATAATAATAACAATAATAATGATGATAATGATGTAGTCCTTCTCGACCACCAGACCAAAACGATATTTGTCGTGGAGTATTCAGCTCCTAGCGAGACAAATACCGGCAAAAAAGGGGAGGAAAAACGGATGAAATATCGAGATTTTCTCTTGGAACTCGGCAGACTCTATCCAGATCACTCTGTCAAGATGGTTGTTCTGATTGTTGGGGTCCTTGATGGAATGATGTCCCCTCTACTCTCGAATCTTGAAATCATACCGGCTTGCCGCACTGAGGCAGAAATCTTAGCCGCACAGATGCAGAAGGCTGTCATTCTTGGATCATTGCGCTTGCTCAGGGCACATGATTCTCGGACCAATGATCACTTACCTCACGGCGTGGGGAGTGATCATTGGTTGATAATGCTGGAGCGCCCTCTCGAATGTATAGGGGTTTCGAGAGATAGGGCCTGACCAGCGCACACTACGGTGAAAAACAGATAAATAATAATAATAATATCGTTCAATATGCATAAAAATACATTCATACATAAAAGGAAAGGGGTTAGCCAAAGGCTATCTTCCACCCCTTCCAAAAATTCCTTCCTAAAATACTTCCCTGCGTTACACCTGAGATTGTTTCTTTTAGGGATGACCATGTGTAATCATCCAGTTTGACCCTCTGTGATCGACCTGTGAAATAGCTGGTCATCCATTTAAGAGAAATGTCATCGAATCCTATGAACTTGAGCTTGCTGATGTGTAAATCGAAAGCTTCACTTTATAGATGGAACTGAGTGAATATATTACTGCATCAGAGTACAGTTTCCAATTTTCACGTTGTGAAACTTCTAATGTATGAAGCAAAGGCACGATTGAGTTAACACAAACTCTCTGGAACTTAGGGAAGTTTTTATTGCAGTAGCTTGTAATTGAATCAAGTCAAAAGAAAGAAACAAAGACAATCGATGATATGCGAAAAAAGTAAACAAGATCCAATCACGGAATCAATTTGAAAGTGAATTAAAACCGATTCAATACATGATGAAATGATCAGTTTTCAGTATCCATATACTGAAATTTCTAGCTCCCGAAGTTTCCAGAAAAGGTGAAATTAACTTTGAGAATTACCTCGGTGGAATGCGTTCTACTCCACGAAGCTCTGGAAAATCCAAAATCTTGCTGATCAGGGTTATCCGATGACAAAGAAACATGAAATATTAATAAGTATCAGTATAGACACTGAAGCAGAATGTATGCTTTGTGGCTTGATTCTCTAGATCCAATCCCATTGAAGTTTTGAAGCAGAATCCATAGGACGTTGATGTGTGATTATTAGTATATATTTTCATAAAAAACTTATTTAATTCAAATATAAAAAGTAGAATACGTAAAAAAAAAGAAACAGAATATAAATATTCTGAAGAGTAAAAATGGAATAGCAATGGAAATTAATCGTTCTTCAGATGTAGAATTGTTTTCAGCTACTTCTAGTATCATTTCAGTAATGTGTATCACCAGAAGTGTTAGCAATATCTGACAGTCACTTGAGACTTCAAAATACTATCTTCATCCTCGCAGAAAATCACTGAAGATGATCACCGCAGTAGCAGTCGAAACTTTTGGCACTGCATGTTCCTTTCAACCGCTGCTTACCTTCTCTCTGATTCTTTAAGACATTCAAAACCTTTAGGGTAAAACGCGCGTCGAGAAGAGTATTCAATTTCTGGTGATTGGGAAAAGTGATTGTTTCGAATTATATTTCGCCTCAATTTTGTCAGCATGTGTGAAGTAATAGATACAGAACAATTCGAGGAAAATTTGTAGACATGATTATATTTTTATCCAACCTTGTTCACAATATCTGGGAAATTCTTTGCAGTAACAAATAATGAGTAGTTGGATAACGTGCTACGACACTTTTTTATAACGAGCATCTTTCACATACATTCAAGTGAAAATGGAACACCAGACGAATCGATACAGTCACGAGAAATGTGCATTGTCCGTGAAGAAAAATAAATATTTGTTTCCAGTGATTCTGAGAAGATGTCACACGGTCTACAGATATGAGAAACGTACAGTTCTATTGTCACCAACAATTATTTTTAGATGTTGGAGGGAGAGTGATTTCTAAGACCAAAATCATTCGGAAAGTTGCAACAATTGATTTCTGTTTTTGTTGAAGATATTACATTTTCTCACATATCATCATTAAATTGTTTCTTAGGATGAATTTTCTAAGTCTCAAAGAATCAAATGTGCAGTATACCACTCTCTCAAAAAATCCATAAGTGTCACATTAACAAAACTGAAAACAAACTCCAATCAAAACTGAACGATCATGGATGAGAATTGTAATGCAAGAAAACAAATATAAAGGATGTAACTAAATAAGTGTAAAACATTCAAGGAGGTAATTCCTCATCGAAAAAAAGATAGGATCTTTCATATAAAGAAATTTCACTGGAGCATCCCTTGTTTAGATACAGCCCCTTAAAGGGGGTATATAAAATTTGTATAACAATTTTTTCCACAAGCACTGAAGAAGTTACAACATTGGAATTGACCTGACGTTTTGTACTACCAAAAATACACTTAGTCAAAAATATATTTGATTTACCCCATGGTTGTAAGGGGTGGAAAACGCAACCCCTAAAATTTATTTCTAATGTAACTTTTTGTCTTATTATTTGTTTAGCATTTAAAAATTCATTTCCGAAAGCCTGTTTTATTCTAAACAAAAAATGCGTTTTCCACCCCTTACAACTATGGGGTGAACCAAATAAATTTCTGTGTCTTTTTGGTAGTTCAAAACGTCAGGTTAATTTCAATATTGTTACCTATTCAGTGTTTGTGTGTGTGTGTGTATACAAATACAAAAAAAAGAACAAATCATCTAAAAGAACAATTTGTTCGGTACAGTCTCAACTCCCTACACTCAACTCCTTCGTGGTATTAGCCAGGAGAGTAGTTGTTTTCTGATAGGCGTCAGTCCATTAACCTACAGTGCAGGTCAGTTAAGACTAACCTGAACAAATTGTTATTCCAGATACAAGTATGCCTCCAGACTATAATGTGAATTTCGTCTTAATATTACTTCAATGAAAACTTCATCGATGCCACTGATCTGGAATGAATCGTTCGACATTTTTTTCAGAGGTCATCAATCATATCCATTTTTCTGGAAAGAGTACACATATTAAGGCCGAATAAAAAAGCAAGGAATGATACGACCGTGATAGTTTTCTTTAGACAAAGATAAAACTCTCAGCGTGATTCATGGCGGTTTTTGTGAACTCATCCTCATCAGTTTTTAACGAAATGTTGGGTTAGTGTAATCCCATTGAACCAAGCACTCCACATCGCGATTTCTAGCGATGTGCTTTGTTACTCTCATTTTGTCTGAGTTGCTGATTCTTGGTTCTCACACCCTTTCTCTTTGGAACATTGCGTGCATATAGAAACGCACTTCAACTTTGCTTTTTCGTCTTGAGTTGATTGTTTTGTCTGTAGAGAGCTTCTTAGGACTTTAGAACCGAAAGAATTGAACTAAAATTGACTTTACCCGTTTCATCTGATCAATGATAAATATTTGACAGCCACTTTTTGTATCTATTGGAAAATACGTAGGTATGTATGTGTTAAATGTGTGAAAGCTATTTTTCGAGTTTTTTGGGTATATTGTTAAACATATTGTGAAACCATTTTTTTTCGGCGAGCGGGAAAATCTTCGAAAGACGCCTGGTCGCCCTGTGGTTTTTTACCGACTAAAAAACCATTCATGAGTCAAGCAGGCTACTCTGGAACCGCCCTTCCGAATAGCACACTGTAGAGATGGTTCAGGGCTCTTCTTTTTTCTTCAGTACTTCATTATTATTCACCTAGTTCTTTTCTTTTCTTTGTCAGGATGGTCTTGGAGAGATTACTAACGGCTTCTCAGTTTTCTATACTTTTGAGCATCTTTCCTATCATATTTTCCGGTGTTAATTCTCCTGTCGTCATTTCTGCGCTTCGTCTCCATTCTTCCCACCGTATGCATTGAAAGATTGTATGTTCTACCGTATCTATCATTCCGCAATATTTGCACTCTTCTTCAAACCTAAACAGATACGCTTGAAAACACCCATGCCCAGTTAGTACTTGTGTGAGAAAGTAATTCACTTCTCCTCTTTTTCTGATCATCCATAGTTCTATGTCTCTTATCAGTCTTCTTGTCCAGTTGGCTTTTCCATCGTCTATCTCCCAAGATTGTTGCCATTTTTCCATAATTTTGTAACCTTGCTAACCCTTTTGATACGTTGTTTTGTACCATTGTCCTCTCTTCCGCCAGCAGATCTATTGGGGAGGTTCTTGCAATCATCAGTAGAACTTTAGTTGATGTTGTTTTATATGCACACGCTATTTTTATGGCTGCTTTCCGTTGAACACTAAGTAATATATTCCTATATACCTTTTTTCCATGGCTCTTTTCCATATCGTTGCGCCATATAGCATGATCGACTGGGCGACTGAGCATATAATTCTTCTGCTACCTTCTCGAGGACCCCCAATGTTGGGCATTAACCCGCCTATGTTGCTTATGGCTTTTCCCGCTTTTTCTGCTATATCTCTAACATGAGCTCCCATTTTCATATTTCGATCCATTTGGATTCCCAGGTATTTGACAGATTCTTGGCTACGAATGTTCGTTTTCTCCAATTCAATTGTGAAACATTTCAGTTTTCTGCCTGCTGCCATCAGTACTACCTATGACTTCTGAGGGCAATTAGGAAGGCGGCTCAATCCAGTGATGCCATGCAACATGTGCTGAAGGATGAATAGCACCTACCTGTGCCTTATCAAGTGTCGCCAACGGAGTCTCTAGGATAACAGGCGACCTGTCAGAGTATTTTACCTGTCACCTACATACTATTGGAAACTATGAACCACAAATAGAAACAGAAGGAGGAAACATGAGAATAATGCAATCTAGCCTTCAACACAATAAGAGACTTTTTTGATCCTCACAGAGCTCGTGAAAAATTTGATATCATTTTTATAAAAAAACACTGATTTATTCAATAACGTTCTTTGACCCTTTCTTACCTGCCGTCATTCTGTTTGCTATTCTTGAACTTCTTATAGGATTTCATATTTGGTAGAGGTTCCCAGCGTATTTTTATCGTATTGAAATTATCCGTGTATTCGTGGATTTCTATTGCCTTTCGTAACAGTCGGCCATGATATACCTGGTCACGGGCAAATGAGTTTTGTGTTTTTAATCACAATCCTTTCTTCACTGAATACATGTTCTGTCACAGCTGAATCGTCCGTTTGGCCTTGTCTGCATTTTCTTTAGCTCCTTCAGCCTTGTTACTATTGATATTTTGGCCGTTGAACTCTTCTTAGTTTCATGTATTTATTGATCTGGGGTACACTGTCAACTACGAACTGCCTTATGAAGTACTGTTCCCGAGTAGAGAGGACTAGATCTTCCGAGAGAGGAAAATATTAAGAGCAGATAGTTGTTGGTTCACAAATGGATCAAAAACACCTTTCTGTTTTGGTGCAGGTGTTTTTAATCGCACACCCAGGACCTGCCCAGGAACCTACGCAACTGTATGTCAAGCGGAAATTTACGCTATTGAATTTTGTGCAGAGAGATTGGATAAATCCAACCTCATATACAAGTCAATAAAAATATTCCTGGACAGTCATGCGGCGTTGGAAGCTCTTGGTTCCTACCAAGCAACGTCTAAATTGGTAGCAAATTGCCAAAAACCACTCTCCTCGATGGGAAGACTCAACAGATTGTCTCTGGTCTGGATTTCTGGCCATACTGACCTGGGAGGCAATGAGACTGCTAACTCCATTGCAAAGGAGGGCGCTGCAAGCAGTTTCATCGGAACAGAAGCTGTCATTGGCATCGCTTTAGGCTTTGCCAAACAAACATTGAACATCTGAAAGGCAAGAAGATATATGGCAGAATCTTCCAAGATTGGCTCACAACAAGGCGTTTATTCACCCTGTCATTTGAATCATCATATACGGAGGCTTGGACTGTCGGAAGACAGTGTGTGTCGCGTCTGTTTGGAAAAAGATGAAACAGCAGATTATATACTTTGTGCCTGCCCCGCTGGGGACCAAAACAGGTTTTTATAGTTCGACAGAGCCGTACTCTCACCATTTGACCTGAAAGACCACTCACCATACAAACTAATCGGCTTCGTTGCGAAGCTGGGTTTATTTGATCGCCTGTGAATAGGTGCAAGTCACAATAAACCCTTGCGGGTTTCGGTGGAGGGTCGAGTAGACCCACTCACTTCAGATCTAACCTAACCTAACCTAACCTAACTCTGTATCCATTCGATCTCAAGATCACTTGAAGATATTCCAATTCTTCTTCTGGATACTCTGGTCCACATATTCTTTGAGATCGTTTCGTTATATAGATGACTCCTCTCTTTTTAGTAGGATGGTGGTTCGTGCGGGTACTTTCCCGTGTGCGTGGGTTTTCGCTACATTTTTGGGTTAGTCTAGCACCGCTTATCATTGATTAAATTGGTTTATCTTGTAACAATTTTAAATTGAAAAGGAATGAAGGATATTCTTTCTTTGAGTGAAATCAATTGAACATAATGTCTAAAATAGCTCAGTTTGTAGGTAACGGCTACCACACGAGTAATCATGAGATTCAGATAAACTGAGACAAGGTTTTTTGCATCTGCTTCATTTATGTTTCTGATTCCTTAACGTTCTATCCCTTTCATCATTTTAGCTTCGGATAATTCATTTGGAAATTTATTTCTTGTACTTCTTTGTACACAATCGTTTCTTTTCTCATCGTCAATGAGTCCATTTTCTACTCCAGAATCGAAAGTAACTCTTTCATAATTCACTGTTAGGCAAAATGGTTTTCTCTCCGGATGGAATCCTTTTTTTAACATTCTTAGGTTGATGACTAACTGGGTTTATTAGCATCGTAAGGAATATGATTGTTATTTATTCTCCATTGTCATTTCATTCAAATAACATGATTTGAAATATTCTGAACTTTCTTTACCAATAATCCGAACAAGAACATTCCTTTTCTAAATATAGTACAAATACCAGTAGGCGTGTCGTGTTTATAATCGTAGGTTCCTAAACTTTTTGTCATGATTGAAATATAGTAATTCCTCATTTTTTATCGTTGTCACTGAAACCACACGTCAGGTGATAAGCAATTGTATCACAACCAGTTATGAACTGTAATCTGAATGTTCCGAAGGCTATCACCAGGTATTCCAAATCCCTGCTTGATGGCAGGGATTTGGAATATATATATTCATACCTTTTCGAATTATCATTATACCGCTTTCGCGGCTGACGTTTCTTTACTGCGAGTGGCTAGCTCCCTCTTAGATCAATTTTGAATGCATCATTAGATGTCTCATCTTGTATAGAATCACTCACTCAATTATGTAATCAGTAACATTTTCTTTGTATAGCTTTCTACAACAACAGAAAAAAATGTGGGAAACTTACAATGAAAGGACAGTGGGCATAAGTTTCTTTCAAATACAAACTTTGCATGCTTTACACATATTTGTGAAGAGTTTTCATTGTTTTTATGTTCCTTTTTCATTTCTTCTGCTGTTTTCTACATTTTTTGTTCAATGACGTAAAAGTACAAAGCCAAAAAGCCCTTTTTTCTCAAAATACTGATCTCTTCCAAACATATTCGCTTTTCAATTCAAAATTCTCATCTTGATTTCCATGATGAATATGACATAATATTTGATTGGAGGTGGTTGACAATGTTTCCTGGTGTATTTCGTCTAATATAAATTGATTTGAAAACACTGAAAAAAACAATTAGAAAATCAATAAGATCAACTGAAAATAACAATTTTATTAAACAAAAACTGAAATTACAAAGAATCAAAATACAAGCTACAACCAAACAAATAAAATTGAAATATTAATTAAAGCTGAAAAATAAAGATTAAATCATTATTAACAAAAATGAAAACAAATTGAGAAAAAAATACATAACACATGGAAACCTCTAATCAAGGGAAAACGACCAATTCCCGCCAAATTGTCATCTCCCGCTAAAAATTAATGAAGCGGAAAAAGTGAAGGAGGGATAGGTGAAAGCTCTCGAGCGACCATATGAATAGTCAGATCTCAGAGGAATAAGTCCAGTTATCACCTGAAGACGATTGTGGATACTACCAATCGAAACGTCGTGACATAACTTGGTTTGAAATCTTTCAATTTTTTTTCAATTTGTTTTCATTTTTGTTAATAATAAATTTTAATCTTTATTTTCCAGCTTTTACTAATATTTCAATTTTATTTGTTTGGTTGTAGCTTGTAAGTTAATTCATTGTAATTTCAGTTTTTTGTTTAATAAAATTGTTATTTTCGGTTAATCTTATTAACTTTCTATTAGATTAGATTAGATTAGACACTGGAAGTTCGAACTGATGAAATACATCACGAAACATTGTTAACCACCTTCAAACAAACCTCGTTCAGTGTCGAAAACTATACCGAGTTCATCAGCTGCTCGGGCAGCTGCCCTAAAGAGAAATGCTTCAATTCCTGCTCTCTCTAGGTCATGAACCTTGCAGAGAAGGTGATCCGAACTCCTGACGACTTTACAGGCTGTATCCAGTACCATTCTGTCATGTAGACACTCCAAACTCAAAAGTCCTCGGCCTCCCTGTTGTCGGGGGAAGTACAATCGTGGAACGGACGATTTGGGATGCAAACTCCTATAGAGGTGCATCAATTTTCGGGTCTTCACGTCGAGTTGATACAGCTCCTTCCGAGTCCACTTCACTACACCAAACAAGTAGATTAAGATTGAAACGGAAAGCATATTTGTTGCAGCAACTTTGTTTTTCCCTGACAGTTCCGACGACCAGATCTGTCGAAGTT
>WOGN01004895.1:0-13672 GCA_015342105.1 Leptinotarsa texana | reverse complement strand
TTGAGTGTTTCCGGATCTATATTGACGTGTTCTGGAATTGAATTTGATTTATTTCTTAGACTATTCACTATGGCCCAGTTTTCATTGATTTTATTATCAGCTTTGTTTATTCTACTCTTATAATGAATTTCTTTTGCATGCTTAATGACCCGTCTGTAAATTTGACGATATTTGTTGAAATTTGTTATAAAAAATTTATCGGAAAAATATTTTCATATTGAGTGTAGTGATCTTAAGTTGGTCGCAGAAATTTTGATACCCTGTGTAATCTACGATTTATTTATCTTTTTAATTTTTATGTTCCGTTTAGGAAAACATTCTTCAAAAAGTCTGATTAATGGTCCTTGAAAGGCGCCTATAGAATCGCTTGAAGACAAAACCTCTTCCCATGCAGTTTGCTCTCAATTGTGTTTAAATTTTTAAAAATTTTTGGAGCTGTATATTCTACTGAACTTGAATGATTTCTTTGAGTTATTACTTTTAGTAGGGAATTCAAAAATAATACCTTCATGGTCTGATAGACCAGCTGGGATCACACTGCACGTCAATTTTTCTTCATCCAGGTTTGTGCAAATATAGTCTATAGTAGAAGATGAATGTTGTGAGATTCGTATTGAAGATGCTATGACGAAACACATGTCGAGGTTTTGTATATTGTCACATATCACATTAAAGTGGTTTTTGAATACGTTATAAGGGATTTCATCAGGTATCAATATATTTTTATTCCTCGAGTTCTTATACACTCAAAGTTTAATATTTGTATAGGAAGTAACAAGTGAAATTGAATCAGTGTCATTAATTCATCATTGAATTTTTTAAAAGAGTTGTCTTTTTTTTAGGGTTGTGTAATAAGTATAGCCTATATAACCCTTTTATAACAAAATGAGTTGAGTTTTTGGTTCCGTTTAAAAGAATTTTCATGATACAGGAATAATCTGTTTAGATATCATATACTTACAAGGATTAATATAGTAATTCTTCACTATATTGGAAATTTCTTTCATATATAGCTGGACAATTTGTATAGGAAAGTCACCTTCGGATATCAGCCAATGGAGTAGTAAACATAAAATAAAATCCTCGAAAGTCAAAACTTTGCGAACTAAGGATTAACGAGGTCTTACCTTTTAACGTGCGATTCCTAGCTCGGGTTGGGCGATAGGCACATAAAATCGATTGTCCAGCCTAGCAGCTTGAACCACAGTTCCACTTGCCAATCAATTGAATAAGTGGAGCAAACCCAACTGGCTACCATCCTGCTGGTTATTTATTTAAAAGTTGTAACGGTGAATGAAAACTATTTTTGAAAGATATATTTTACAGCCAAATACATTTCAAGATGCTTATGTTCAATAGAATGATAGTTCCCTTTAACTGTTAAGCTCAATAATAAGAATCTTTCATGAATTGATCAGTTGAATTCGTCGAATTAGTTGATTTAGGCAGATTCAAAAATATGATGTGAAGGAAGCAAAATTACTACAACGATAAGTTATTAAACTGAAAAGATACAAAATTAATGTTTCATTAGCAAGACCGGTTTCTATGAACCAATTACATTAGGCGAAAAATACTTCATAAATTTCCTGATTACTTGATGAACAAAACAATATTCTTAAAACTGAAAAGTTTGTTCATATCACTGATGATACCATTAGATGTAGCGATATTCAGGTAATTTTTACTGGCTTCTGTTCTTCTAATACTACCTTACTGCTAAATGGGTCAGCAATCAATGAATAATGAAAGTAGTCACCTACATAATTTATTACAAGAAATTTATACACAAAACTCTACAGAACTGCAAGTTCAGAAGTTTTTATTCCATTCTTCTTTTTCTTCCTTTTCCTTTCTTACTTCTTCAACAAAGGGGGTAAGATATAACTTATCATCTTCGAGTTTGGTCCATTGGTCTTTGGGTAAAATATCCTTCTGGATTGATAATTGCGTAGCTCGTAAAATACGGTAGTTTCTTTCATCAATCACGCTCTGGGGAACTCTCTTTAGGGCTTCACTGACATCTTCATCAACATAACGGACATCGTCCCTCCATAGTCCGTACTTGTTGAAACCGGAAAGGTTGTAAGCCCATTTTTTTAAAGCGCTGGACATGAATCGTTTTTGTACAAAACTAACAGCCATTTCTGATGATAAAAACTACTCTCCGAAGTTGTTACACAGAAAGTATTAGGTAACAAATATCGAAATATCTTGACAGATTCTACCCTGATATTTGACACTTTTGACTTTGAAAAGTGACATCCGTCAAACACAAAAGTTTTCTATTCTATGTTATAGAAATAGAATCATTCAAATGGTATCATAGAAAATCGGTACCGGTATACTGTGTAATTTAATAAAGAAACGGCAAGAACCAATTAATATAGATACTTACTCTAAATTGAAGGAAAAAAGTGCGATTCTCAACGCGCTTGCTCGTTAATGGTTTATTCAGACCCTTCCGCTTTACATCTATTCGCAATGTTAACTGTCCTCGCCTATTAATCTCATTGTCACAATTATTTCATGAGAACATTCAAACACATAACTATGCAAATGGACCGTATTTCACTTGGAAAAAGAATAGGCATTCGGTACTATATGAATGGCACCTTTTTTGATTAAAATTCGGTTTTAGCGTTATTTTCGAATTTTCAATCGTATTTTTAGTACAACATAACTGGGGCGCCACTAAATTTTCGAATCTGTTTTGAACAAATCTGTTTTTCCGTTAATCAACTGTCGCTCCCATATGAACAACAACTCTCGGAAGTTGAGAAACTTGTGCGAGCTAAGGACTAACGAGGTCTTACCTTTTATCTTGTAATTCCTAACACTGCATACGCAGTTCTGCAGTTGTTCAACTTGTCACAAATCCTTTATGAGTCGCATATATGAAAACAAGTGACAGGACAATTTCTTTTACCAAATGTCCAGTAGCTGTCGTATCTGAATAATGAACTTCCTAATCGCGAACTCCCAATTATAATATCAAATTTAATAATAATTTACATACATTTTTTAACGTTCGTCAGGAACACAGACGTCGTACTAAAAAGAACCATCAATGAAAATTTGAAAATAACGCAAAGATTTAATTTTGACAATTGCCAATCAGGGTAATCGCGCCTGAAGTCGGCCACTGCCGCTAGTCGGCCATTTCTTTGAATAACTTAAGATAATAAGCAATCGTTCAAAAATATCACAGAAATCTTCATATCCAGTACTCGACCGTATATTTTGTATCTAAAATCAAGTACTTTTTTCGGAACCGGTAACTCTGTCGATGCGCAGTTGTGATTTTCTGTGACGGTGTCGCCTAGTGCTCTGTGTTGGTAAGGAATTTAAGATATTTGGTAGGGTCGTGATCATTTAAAATAGCATGTGCTCATGTGCTTATTGTATAATGAAACTATCTGGTTATCTGATGACTGGATATGTTTCCATGGTGAATTGTTCATCTAATTTTCTATTCGAAACAAAAATCACTAAGCTATTTCATTTTATTTTGATGTGGTCGACTACTGGAACCGATTTTTTCTATAGAATTCAGTGGTCGACCGGGCGGCCGACTATTGGAAAATTCATAACAGACGCAATTGAACCTAATTCAATACAGTTTTCGATATTATTTTAAAGGTGAATATGTTTCCCAATATTAAATCTGCGCCAAACCCAGTACTCGGCCTTCTATTGCTCTGGGAGTCACGGTTTGGCCGACTTCAGGAAATCATGTTCCTATAATCGGCCACTGCCGTTTTCTGATCTGATTCAAACTCCTTATTGATTCTCACAGATAATGTATAAGAAAAGGCCAATTCATCAGTATTCTCAACAAGCTTTAGCATTTGGCCTCGAAGCCGTAAAAATGGAACTTAGATTAGGTCAGCTAGTCGAGAATTTGAGGTTCCAAAAACGACTATACAAGACAGGATTAGTGGAAGAATAAAAGAGGGACCTGAAAAATGAGACCTGAAACTGTTTTGAGCTCAGAAGAATCCATATTAGCTGAATGTTTGAAAGAATTAGTCAAAACAGGATTTCCTCAAAAAAAACAGATCTGCAGAATGCAGTACAGAAAATTATTATCGAGTAAACGAGAAACGCCTTTGAAAGACGAAAGACCTGGTGAAAAATGGTACTCCAGTTTTCTGAAGCGTCATCCAGACCTGGTTTTACGGGAGCCGGAGGGGTTAACCAAATCGAGGGCCATTATACCCGAGGAGTTCATCCGTAAATGGTTCTTTAATAATAGTTTAGATACATTTTTTAACGTTCGTCAGGAACACGGACGTCGTACTAAAAAGAACTGTCAATGAAAATTTGAAAATAACGCAAAGATTTAATTTTGACAACTGCCAGTCATATCAAAATTGTTCGTTATCTCTGCTGGATTGAAAGATTAGTGCTAGCGAATAACTTTTGGCGGGAATAGACTCAATATTAATGCCAACAAAACGCAACTATTTCATTGATCTGAGAGTAAGGTTATGTAAGTTTAGTTTCCGTTTATTTTTCTTTTTGTATTTTCGAAAAATGCCAATCGACCACAAGAGAATAAACGGTCCAGAAGATACGGTACCATACCAATTGTTTTCTAAATTAAACACAAAGTCTCTCTCCAAGAAATTCAAGGAAATTTTGAAAGATGGAAAACGAAATGATTCAAGGGCTCCGCTGGAGCATCGAAAAATTTGTGAGTTTCCGAAGAAGTTGCCGAGGAAAACTAATATCTAATTGTTTTCAGTCCTGAAATCCGGCATTGTGACTCAAGCTAAGGGTTCTGCATATATTGAACTGGATAAAACCAAGGTAATAGTTTCAGTTTACGATCCACGAGAGATTCCTAACAGACAAGATTATTCTCTGAAAGGCGAAATATACTGCGAATTCAAATTTGCACCTTTCAGCTGCACTAAACGTCGTCTGCACCAGCAAGATGCTGAAGAAAAACAATACAGTGCTCTAATGAAGCAAGCTCTAGAATCTACAGTCTGTCGACATGAATTCCCAAATTTCCAAGTTGATATTTATGCTCTAGTTCTTCAGAATGACGGATCATGTCTGAGTGCTGCCATAACAGCTGCCGGCCTGGCATTATCTCATGCAGGAGTACCGATGTATGACATGATCACATCAGTAACGGTGGGTATACAGAATAATGTCACGCTGTTAGACCCAACATCGGTAGAACAAAACCTGTGTGAGGTTCCAATATTTGAGAATAAAGAAAATAAGGAGCATGGAGTGGTTGTTGTATCCATGCTACATACACATAAACAAATATCTCAGTTTCACCAGTCAGGAAGCATTTCTTTGGATAAGTTGAACGAGGTCATTGGAGTTCTTGAGAAGGGATGTGAAGAAATCGTGCCTCTTGTTCAAAAATCTCTAGTTAGGCATGTGATCAAGACTCTGCAAAGTTCTGGTGATTAGTTAATGAAGTAATTGTTCTCAAGCTATTTTTACTTCTATTACTAAAGCAATTCAATGTTTTCTTGCTCTGAAATTCCATTCTGTTATCTATCTATTGATCCATCGTTTTAATCTTTACACCAGTTATTATCAAAATTTTGTACCATAATAAAGAATGTTTTTGATATTTTTTAATCCACGCCGTTTAGTAAAACAAGAAAAGATAATTTTTTAATTCTGACTGCCACTCATATTTCCTATCTGTTACCAGATTTCAATTTTTGTTCCAGAAATATCTCGAGTGATTTTTTGACGTTAGTTGAGGTTTCAGATATTATTCTCCATATGAATAGTAAGAAGTCAATTGTTGGCTCATACATGTTTTGACTTAAGGTTGTCATTCATATGGGGACGACGCCACTTATTTCATATCCCATACCAGACCGTCTCCGTCCTTTTATTCATCTCTAATTTTCCCTTCTAGTTTGCTTTTCAAGCTTACCTCTTGGAGTTATATTAAACATTTCCTCATTTTCAAATATTTTTATATTTGGAATAATTATAACTGTCTGTTAAATATAAACATCTTGCATCTCAGTAACACAATTCATAACATTATCTGATATTTTAAAGATTTTTTAACATGAGATATTAGCAGCCTCCCATCATAGCTGAGAGACGCAAATACCCAAGGTTCAGCAGGAGACCATTCAGCACAATATACACTATCTTCATGCTCACACCATTGAAGGGGGCCATCCTTCAACCTAGAATGAGAATAATAATAATAATGCTTTCGTCTCCATTTTTGATAGTTAATGTAAGACAAACTATTTTCTGCTATGTATACTGGAAAGTCTCAATTTGAAAAATATGTAGGGTCATATCAATGTAATTAAATTTAGTGCACAGTGTAATATAAAAACATAGGCTTTTGTGGCCCCAATCACGTTTCTGTAACAGACATCATTAAAGGTATGTGTGTTGACTGCGAGGACAACGATTATATTTCGAAGTCTCAGCAAAGTCTGACTGACGGTGCACATACTACTGATGATGTCTGCCGCAGTAAAAAACAAAACTTTTGGTACTTTAAGTTCAACTCAACCAAGGCTCACCAGCCCGGATTTTGATTTCTTCAATAATGTAGTTTTTCTTTAGATATCTTCATTTCTTTTTTTTAGCTCATCAATATTTGATGAAAAAATATTCCATATATTAATTACATTTGTTTGGTTTCAAGTCCATCACTATCATCTGATATGCAGCTTTCATTTGTGTTTTCTGAACTGACACTAGCGGCACTTGATAAGAGAACCCTGGCATCTGAGCTGGATGTGAGAATCAGTTGATCATGGAAATGGTTGAATCTGACGCACCATATCCTGAAAATATAAATTAGTGTAAACTGATACACAAATTATTGAATTTTGCATACCAGTGGGAATGATCACTTCTGGAAAATACTGGCATGCTGGTCTGTCTGAAATCCCAAATTTTCAGAAAAGCATCATCTCCGCAGGTGGCAAGATGATATTGTTTATTCATATTGTAATCTATATCTCGTATTAACTGGCTGTGGGCATTGTCTATACTCCATGCTAAGTCTCCTGATCTTATATCATATGTTTTTAAATGTGTCTCAGTTGCTGTAGTGAACTATAAAAGATTTAAGAAAATATATATTTTGAATAAGATTAACACTCAACTCTTCCTACAACTCTAAACAAAAGGATCTAGCAAATGTCTGGTGGAAAATAACTATTTTTAGATTGTTTGGAAAGATGGGAGTTTTACCTGACTGCAGTTTTGATGAGGATTCCATTTGCCATTAGTAAACTTTGGACTATTTTTACCTTCTAAGGAAATATTGATTACACTTCTACCTTCTGTTTGAGATACATCCCAAAGAACAACCCGGGTGTCTGTTAACGTTACAGCTGTTTCACTTTCATTTGGATGAAACTCTGTGGTTTTGATATCATTCCCAAAGTTTGTAGTGTCAAGCTTGGTTATGATTTCTAAATTTTCAATATTTTCAGGGTTTTCAGTTTCTGGTAGTTTCCGAATAGCTGTTTTCATTATACAATTACTTTCACTGGTGATGGAATTGTAACATGTTGCTAATTTAAGTGGGTCGATAGGGCTAGTGGTAATCTTCCAAATTTCCCCTTCACAATGATGAAAAACCTGAAGAAAACATTGGTCTTTACAAACTTCTACTGAATATGAGACAATTTACTGAAGTTTTAATTGTAGATATTTCTTCATTGAACTCTATTAAATGAACCTGGTTATTTGCTTGTTTCAAAGACTGTGTTCCAATTATGAATTTTATTTTTTCTATTTCAGCTAGTTGGGGTGCAAGGGCTCTAGCCTAGAAACACATTAAAGTATTTAAAGTGGAATGCGGATTTAGAGTATCAAATATTACTTGAAATTCTAAACCGTATATTACAGAGTTCTCATTGTCCATTTTTTTAATCGGAATTACAAAAATATTTATATGTACTAGGTATTTGTTTTTGTTGGGATTGACAATTGGTTTTTAGTATCAGTACGTTGTTGCCACACCTCAGTTGTCATATAATAATTATCTTCGACTATTTAGAAATTATCCCGCTAGAGTAGTTTCCGATTGGTTTAAGGTGTGACGTCATATGTTAGGGAAGGTTATGGTCCTTTATCTAAACAAAGATTTATTGCAATTGTTTAGCTATTGAAGTCACACGTATTTTGGAATATTTGAGACTTTATTAGCATTAAAACTATCAAAAAAGTAAGTAATACAATCTATATTTATGAATAATCCACAAACTTTCATTATATTTTAATATATTTTCAAATAATCCTTTGTTTTTCACTTTCATATAGGTTATGTCATGATATCAAACAAACTTATTATGATGATTAGATACTGTTTATGATTTTTGTAAATGAATTTAAAGCCTGTATACCTAATTATTTACTAATATTTGAAGTATAATAGGTTTTAACACATGTGCAGAAGTTTCTTCCATGTCCAACACTTTCCTTTCTCTTGTTCTCTTTTCCGAAAAAGAAAAATTGTTTTCCAGTATTGTGTGAAAACAATGTGGGTCCATTATTTTTGTTTCCATCAACAAAGTGGCAACTGCACAAAAATGCACCAAAGCCGGGTTGTATAGTTCGTCTATGGCAAATTTTACATTGTTAGCCAACTTAAAAACATAATATATAATCATCTCAAGCCTAACTATTAACTTTGTTAACTTGATCCAGCGGTTTCCAGTTTTTGAATCCTTGGGAAAGCTAAAAAATTTACATGTTTCTCGAACATTATAATGCTTGCAGTTGGGTGCCCAACACTGTACCACTGTATGTAAAAAAATTAATATCAATTATTATTGATTTCGTTGCACAATACATTCAAAACATAAACAAATTCAAATCAGGAAAGTTTAGATTTGAAATGCTCTTGGTTTAGATCTATCATTAAGATAAAATTTGAGGTTATCAAGAATGATTATAATTCAATTATTTGAAATGGTATGGTTCAGTTTAGTCAAAATTTGTACAAAATGATTGTGTACTCCATAATACAGATTGATACATACCTTAAAATGCTTATTTCTCTGAATCTCCTCTTAAAAAACATCAAAATTTCTATAAGACTAACAAACTCAGATGACAGAATGCTTTGTTTAGACAAAGGACCATAACCTTCCCTAACATGTGACGTCAACACTAACGTGGCGTATTACCAATTTTGAAAGCGAATATATTTCTTATTTTATTAGTGTCAGTTGTCATTGTAGATGATGTTAGTATTGTCCATTTTTGACTTTTATTTGCTCTTCGAAAGTAGTTTTCATTGTATTTATCTGGGAACTGGTAATATAGACGTGGTCTAACGGAAAGATTGGCTCTGCAATAAGCACGTTCAGCTGTAGTTGGCTGCAAGGCGTTGTAATCTAATTGACAGACTCGTCAATGAGCCTAATATAGTTATTCAGTATTTTATATTACCATTTACAATAAGATCCGAAAGTAATTGAATGCGAACCTAATATTTTGACAGCGGTTACCTGAAAGACCATGAATGAGTGATTAATTTTGAAAAACAAATTTTCTATCAAGTTTAAAAGCAAGTAATTATTTCTGTTAATTGGGGGGATGAATTTAGAATTTGTTGAATCCAAAAGTATTTTTAACGTCCGATGTATAGAGAAATATGAGAGGACTGATATTTTCGAAGCAGAGCTAGAATATATGGCAAAAATTAGAATCAGTGTATTCTTTATAGTTTTATAGTTCAAACACGGATGACAGAAACTGACTTCTTTTAGAATTTTAGTGTTCTGTGGTTCAAAAGTTGGTCAAAGTCAAAGATCAAAGTCCGAAGTTCAGTTTTCAATTAATATTTTTAATGCCTATGATCTAGTTCCGAAGTTCTGTTTTCATTTCATATCATTTATTTATTGTCCACAGTTTTTTTTTGCATTTTCAATTAACTTCTTGGTATTTTAAAATGGCCTTATATTCAAGAAATGTTATCAAAAGTCCATTTCTTTCAAGTATCTTCCAACAGAGTAAGTAAAATCATTCAGATATAAAAGTAGTACTTACATTTTCTATTAATTTGAATCAAAAAAATGATTTGAACCTATAGGCCTTCAACTAATAAAATTAACTTCTGATTTTTTTTATTATTTTTATATTTTATTGCAGGTGCACTGAGAACTATTTTTACCGGAACCCAAATCAATCAAAAAAAGACTTTGACTCCAAAATTCGGTCAGAATGTTGTTCTTGTTGATGGAGTTCGGACACCATTCTTGATGTCTGGGACTGACTATGCCAACCTAATGCCCCACGAATTAGCCAAACAAGCTCTTAGGTAAACAGTCATAAACATATTTCCTTTCCAAATCATCACAAAAAGCTTCTATTAGTCAGGGCTTCAAAGTACCTTTTCATCTTGATCAATTAGATTGAATTGAGCAAATGGTTTTCATTTACTTTTGCAATATATTCAAAATATATTTTTATATTTCAGTGGTATCCTCAAAAAAACTGGGGTTTCCAAAGAGCTCATCGACTATGTCATTTATGGAACAGTTATACAAGAAGTTAAAACCTCGAACGTTGCTAGAGAAGCAGCCCTTGCAGCGGGTTACAGCGATAAAACACCCTCGCACACTGTAACATTAGCCTGCATTTCATCAAATGTCGCCATGGCATCAGGTACGAGCAAATATTCATGCTCTATGTGAACATTGTTGGCCTATATAACTAATATTCATTTATTCCAAATATAATACAAACAAATCAACATTTTTTTCATGATCTAGAGGAAGGTTTGTTTTTATGAAATGACCATTTTTGCTTGAAAAATCACAGTGAGAGGTGTGGGTACTATAAGTAAATATTTTGATCAATCATGGTCGTGAGACTTTATATCTTTACTAAGATGGTGCGAAAATGTGGAATAATACTGAAACATGTCCAAGATGATTTTTAACGAAATTGTTAGATATGACTTTCTTGAATAGTATATTAAACTGGAGAATGTACAAAAATACTATACTGACACCTTCAAACAAAAGTTAATATTATCAAACCTTCAATATTAAAACTCAAATTGGTGAAATTTCAACCATTACAATTTACACTATTCTGATATTTCTTGAAAATATAATAGGGGATAACAAAGATCTTTATTACTCAATAATTTCAATGACTTATACGTGCAGGCATGCAAAATTGGTATGACTGACAAATTTCTGTATTTACAGCTGTTGGCCTGATCAACAGTGGCATCTATGAAATGATAGTATGTGGCGGGGTAGAATTCATGTCTGACATTCCAATCAGACACAACAGAAAGATGCGTAGCCTCATGTTGAGAGCTAACAGGGCAAAAACATTTCAACAGAAACTAGCATTGCTGACCAGTATTAGACCTAATTACTTTGCACCCGATCTGCCTCCCATTGCCGAGTTCTCTTCAGGGGAAGTGATGGGGCATTCAGCTGACAGGTAAGATTTTTATCTTCAATTTCAAATGTTCCAGTTGGCAATACCTTCATTTTAGGTTAGCTGCTGCTTTTGGAGCAACCAGACAAGAACAAGACGAGTTTGCTCTCCGTTCCCATACCATGGCTCAACAGGCATATGAAAAGGGTTATCTCACGGATCTGATACCCTTCCAAGTTCCAGGAGTTGCCAAAACAGTGGACAGAGATAATGGAATTCGTGTCTCCACGCCTGAGAAACTTGCAGCACTGAAGCCTGCTTTCATCAAACCTCACGGAACTGTAACTGCTGCAAACTCCTCATTTTTGGTAAAAAAATGTTTTCTTTCAGATCCTTAATTGTTTAAAGATATACACTTTTAGGGAGATTCTCCATTTCGTGTAAGTCTCTGGAAAACGGTGCAGCTATATGAGTTTATTTCGTTTTCCTCTTATCTTTTTATGATACCCATTACAAAATTCTTGTTTCCTATACTAATTTGTACGGGTCCTTTGTTAGATGTTTATACACGATGGCCAAAATGGAGTTTTCAAGTTATGACTTTTTATTATTCCTACCTTGAATGCCTTTCAATTTGTTCTCGAGATAATTTTTCTTTGATATTCTTTTTGTTACATGATCCTTATGAATTGTTCCGTGATGCATACATTAATCAGGTCTCTAAAATTACAGTAAGATACAAAAATGTTGACAAACCTCCACATAGAACATACATAAAAATAAAAACTACACTGAAAACAATAGTTTTTAGGTACATTAAAAATAGGTATAAATGTATAGAAAAAGACAAACACTAATCTATAAATCTAAGCATATAAATACACACATATACGTGCACAAATATACTACATACACAACTTATACAACAAACTTCAGATCAGAATTTTTGTTGAATTCATGGTAACTATTATAAAGAATGGAAATTAAAAATTGTTTGCTTCTTTGAGGTATTCAGGCAAATGGTTGTATTTTGACACCATTATAAAAAGAATCCTTAATTAATATTGAGTTTAGATTAATGTCAATATAAAGGTCCAAACTCCTAACTGTTGCACTAGGTTCAATTGTTGAACTTGAAGTAAAATTGTATAGTTCTTTAGTTTTTTTTTTGAAGTTCTGTGAAGATTTTCCGTGTATTTTCCCAGTACTCTTCATATTTCTTGTAGATCCATTTCCTGATTTTTTCCTTTACCATAGATTTTGGTACTTCCCAGTTGGTTCAGGCCAAAATGTAAAACTCATGAGTTCTTTATGGCATTCCCAGGTCTGTATCGATGTCATACTTAGGTTCATCAAACCTGGCTATCTGCAAGTTCATTTATCGGCTCTTTTTGTTGCAAAGAGAAGATTTATACTTCGAAATTGGAATATTGTGAGAAAGAACTAGTGTGTTTATTTCATATGGCAAATATTTTCAGACTGATGGAGCTTCAGCTTGTCTGATTACTACTGAAGAGAAGGCCAAACAGCTTGGTCTGAAACCCAAAGCCTACCTACGAAACTTCCTGTTTGTATCACAGGATCCAATCGATCAGCTACTTTTAGGTCCAGCTTATGCAACTCCCCAAGTTTTAGACAAGGCTGGACTGACGATCAAAGATGTTGATGTTTGGGAGTTTCACGAAGCATTTGCTGTAAGTAAAAAGATTCGACAAATATTTTCAATGCCAAGGTTTTAATTTTATTACATATTCAGGGTCAAATTCTGGCCAACTTCAAAGCAATGGACAGCGACTGGTTTGCAAAGAATTACATGAAGAGGCCTGGCAAATTTGGTGTTCCAGATATAAACAAATTCAATAACTGGGGAGGTTCTTTGTCTATTGGACATCCATTTGCAGCCACAGGAGTCAGGTTGGCTATGCATACTGCAAATCGGCTGGTGAGGGAAGATGGTCAGTTTGGACTTGTAGCAGCTTGCGCAGCTGGAGGACAGGTAATAACATTGAATCTTGGAATACCTCCTTGGAGACATTTCTAATGAAACAATATTATATTTACTTTATTTTCAGGGTGTAGCCATGATTTTGGAAAGACATCCGGATGCCACTCCTAACTAAACATTTTGAATTAAAAATAAGAAAAGGTACCTTTAAGAAATAAGTTTTGAATTCTTTCAGTCTCTATAGTTTTATATTTAATTTTATTATTGTGTATTAAGTTTTATATCATTGTTATTATTTATATTATAATAAGAATAAAATTTACATTTGGTAATGAGGTTTTCATAATCAAT
>WOGN01004894.1:0-13672 GCA_015342105.1 Leptinotarsa texana | reverse complement strand
AACATAATGCTTTTTTCGTGCAGCCACTTCACCATGTCAGCCTTCCTAAAATTTGTGTTGGGGACTGGATTCATTTGAATATTATGGTATGGAGCATTATCAGTCACAACTACCAAATTCACAGGTAAATTTTGGATTGACCATTTACCATAATTTTCAGAATTCATTCTGAATTATAATCCCCTGATGTTGTGCCTGATTTAAATATAAGCTAACAAGGTATAGGTATAAAGTTCATGTCACCTCAAGCATGGAGTCTTAGTCCCTTTGCAATATTTTTAAATTTGAAACCCATTTTCTTTAAAATTGTACGAAGAGATGTATTGGACACCACAATTCCCAAAACGTCACTAATTTTGTGTTGGAACTTTTTTACCGTAATACGACACTCTTCCGTCTTAAGAAAGTCGTAAATAATCCGTTTAATATTGGAATACTCATGCTCGGGAATATTATTTACTGGTTCTTTTTTAGGCCGCTTATTTCTTAGGGTGGAAAATTTTACTTCTCCGTCATTTGCAGAAATTAACTGAATCTGTCTTTTTGAAAAATCAAAGACTTGGGAAGATATCTACATTTCCTTATTAACTTATCTACAGTGTAAAGAAATGTACAATATTGAGAAATATGTTATTAGGGTCATAGCTGAAACCAACGGGTATTCTCCAAATATTGTAGACAAGTTAATTAGAAAACGTAAAATTGGAGAGATTTTTTGTAAATCTTCCAATTTCCAAAAAGACATGGAATCAAAGTTCATTGTCCTTCTGAATGAACCAAGATACATTAACGGATTAGATCGTATTTTTTTAAAGTTGAACGTGAAAGTGAAGTGGACTTCATAACTTCTTGCTCAATTCAACAAATGTTGAGGTAACCTTGAAGACAAGATGTTGGAAAATCAAAAGTCGGAGATATATGAAATAAGCGAGCAAATAAAACTAGTTTCAAAGGTCACGCAGCACATATCCGATTTCGAAGATAACAAAACTGTAATATCGCTCAACACACCTTGGAGAACGGAAGGTGTCTGAATGTTGGGATCGGTGCATGACACAATTTTTTTGGATGCTTTGAAATTCTTGAAATAGCAAAGTGTGGCATGAAAACTATGAACAGTGACAAACGTCACATTCCAAACAGCCCATTGTATTCATTTTTAACACGCTTTTATTATTAGCTTCACCTGTATATATGCATGTATGTTCGTAACTCTCCTTTTCATTTCATATTTATTCCCGTTGGAATGATAGAATTATCGACATTATTGCTTGATCTATCCGCGGGCAGATGGAGCTGTACTTAACCTCCTTGATATAATTCGAACTCACTTTACATGTATTTCTTTATTTGAAAAAAGTCTTTTTTTTATTAATGCGCGCCTGCTGCCTTATTTGTAACCCTCTTTTGCGCGCCTTTTATACGCTTTTATAGCATACGAAACTAAAAAAATTAAAAATAAATATAGTTTAAAAAACAAAAAACGCGCTTTTAAAGAAAATCGAACTAAAAAGTAATTTTTTTAAAATAAGGTTACAATAATAACGAACAAAAAATACTAGTATTATTGTGAAAAAGCGTGGGCGCTTTGTGCCATATTTTTTGTATATCAAGCGCCCGTCGCTTTTTTCACAATAATACTAGTATTTTTCGTTCGTCATTGTTTTAAGCTTATTTAAAAAAATATTTTCAATTTTTTAGTTCGATGTTCTTTAAATGCGTGTTTTTTAGTTTTTCAAACTATATTTATTATGAACCATTCTGTTAAAATGTGCGGGAAATGGAGACGCCAACTTGGTTGAAGAAATGCGCGTCGAGAAGAGTATTGCATTTCTGATGATCGGTAAAAATGTTTATTTTGGACTGTTTACCAACACAAAAAAAATCGCTAATCGAATGTCCATAGCCCGCGAAATTTGAACATTCACCTTATTTTTTGACCAGACCTCGTATATCATAATCAGGGTATTCTGTTAAAATCAGAAAGTTCACTTTTCAGATTGATAATGAAATAGTTATATACTATAGAAATGTTCCCATATGATTTTATCATTCTCCAAGTCTTTGAAATGTAAATGGTGTTTTATATAAAGACTATTGTTCAATTTTTTGCAAATGTGGGGCTTTTGATAGTTGTGTTTCTCTTTTGAGTGGCATAATTGTGATTTTAGTTCAATTTTAGATTTGTGTATGTTCATAGTAACATTTTGGCAGTATGACTGTCTTAAGTCTTGTGTTTTACTGAAAAGATCGAGTTTGTCACTCGAAAAAGTAAGTTTTTTTGTGAATAAATTTCAGAAATCGTTTTTGTTAATTTTTATTTCTTTCTCCTGGTGACAATTGTGAATTCCACCTTAGCCCAATATATCTACCATAACAAAATAATGATTGGATCAATGGGTAATAAGATGTTTTCAACTGATGTATGAGGGCTAAAAAAACTTAGTTTTCTATTTCAAAAATGTGTATAATTCATAAATACTTGGATTCATCCATAATAATATACTTACCACATTTATAAAATTCAAAACTTCACAGAGACAATATCGAATTGTATAAATATTGTGAGAGTACTTTTCGCTCAGCAGGTACTTGATGAGTGTGTCTCTGGAGGCACTGTTCCAATTTGCACTTAACGGGCCTCCTAGAAAACACAATCATAAAAAGATTCTTTGAGATCAAAATGATTTATATTTGAAATGTTGAGTTGTTACAAGAAATTTCATTGTTGTCTTAGTCCCTTTCAGACAATAAACTTACATAAAATGAATCTACTGAAAACGTGTTTCCTTCACCAGAACAGAAATGTTGAAGAAGTTTGAATAATCATCAAAAATTTTAGTCACCTCCTGATGATGATGCCAATCTGATCAGCAAAACACATGTCAAAAAATTGCATTTTTGTTCTGATGAGGAACAATTGTTCAATAGAAATAAAAACACATATTTGCCATTGAAGCTACTATGAAAATATTCTGTGTCACCATAGTATTTCATATCTCATGTAAAATCATAAACATTAACCAAAGGCAATGAAAAAAATTTTAAACCAAAATCAAATACTAAACCCAAATCTCTGCTGGGTCATTAGGTACCATCTTATTCACTGTATCTTCATTAACTTTGGGAAATATTGTAATTATTTTTGTGCCTCTCTGTTTCATTTTCTTTTGAAGCCCATAGTAAACTTCTTTCAGGCATGAATTACTTAATTGGTGAGCCCTAAGGACTGGACATGAAGTGGATGTGCCACACAGTAATTTTTAATTCCAGACTAAATACAAAATTTTTTGTCAAGTATTTTTATTTGTTTTTCAATATACTATCTAATAGATTCAGCTCATCAATATTATGTCCTTTATGACCTTGTTGTTATGATGGATATCCTGAAGTTTATACATTAGCAATCAACACAGTGAAGTATAAACCATTCCTTGGTTTATTGCAATATTGTTTATATATGTCAGTGTTTAAATCTAATTCACTGATAAATAGTGAATAACAATTTAGATCATGAGTCAACATGAATCAGAGCTAAATATGTTAAATGCATACAATAACCAATGAAACAAAACATATTTCAACTATTCATATTTTCTGATTTTGTTCAAATAAAATATGTTATAAAAATACTCAATATGAGATTCAATGGTAACACTCATATTACTATGAAGTTATATTAAATTAATGAATCTTACCTAAATCACCGATGAGTAGTTTCAGCCTTCCTCCCTCCCATGTTTTCCAAAAGTACTTGGGCAAGTAGAAAAACATAGCTTGTATACCAAAAGCAAGACAGACCCATTGATAGTATACTTGTTTATTGAATGAATCATTGAGATGTTTCACATCAGGAGTTCCCAAACCAGGTAAAAAATTATCTGAAATCACTGTTTTGGTGGACAGCAGATTGTAAAGCAACTACAAACTTACCAAAAACATCGTTTTTTATAATGAAAGTGCCAGAAATCCAACAAAATGTGTCGATAACATCCTTTCTCTCATCAACATCACAGTTTATGGGATCTCCGAAATATTGTTTGCTCGTCAACAAAATCGTAAAGGAGAGGAGCAGTAACACTGTAACTCTATAATGTAATTTAAATACATTATTATCTGTGTGAATCTCCTCTAATTTTAATATGGATCTTAATGAACGATAAAAATCAATCATTGTCGACTAAATATTACCACAATCCTTCAGAAAAGACTGAACTAAAACCACTTGAAAAACAAAACTTTGAGAACTTCATGGAAGGAACAAAAACTTGACAAAAAATTCAAAACTCGCGAATCGCTAAACATTCGTACCACACGTACACTTGGAACACCATTAACATAGTCATCTGGTATATCAGCTGTCAAATTAACCGTGCTGCAAAGTTCTGTGGCTGTAAATGACCGGCTTCGAAGCCGAAACATTCAAAAAGTAAAAACTTTAGACGCGGTTCAACCTGGGATTCATAATCTCAGATTCCTGACTGCGTAAACTTATCCGAAAGCACACATATATGTATATGTATAATTTCTTCATAATACAAAACTGAAAATGGCGAATTTACAAACCCACCAGAAAACATACCCCTGGGACCCAATTCTTGACATCATGTGGACATGCTTAGAAGGTTCTACACAAATATTCCATGCAAATACTATATATGATCACAATATGATATTCTCTAGTGTAATGAATCGGAATAGACAATTGTAGGGGAGAAGAAATATACGTATGTCTTAGAATAGATATTTGATTATTAATAATTTACCAATCAAGTTCCCCGGATTTTTGTGAAATTTTAGATTTTTAAATGTTAAATATGTGTGTTATGTTGAAGATTCGTCGTTGACAGTCGTTAGTTTGAAAGTTCCAAAAGTAGAATCCAATTTTTTAGTAAATGAGGAAAAAATGGACAATGTTTCGTTGCTTAAAAAAAACAACCGCAATTGATATAAAAAAAAAATAGCATTCTGGGAGCCAAGAAAGACTAGCAATCAGCGGCGGCTTGTCAGAGGAAACAAGGGAGGCTTAGCCTTTCCATAAAATTTGAGGCTATTCATCGCAATCAATTAAAAGATATTGACAAATAATTATGATTATTTTTTTCTAAAAATTACTTTACCATTGATTTTTAATATAAATACATAATATGCCCGAAAAAACACTATCACTCATTACGTAGTACGTACCACATATTGTATCCTGTATCAACAAAACTCAAATGCAACATCCATGAACGAATAACGAATAAACCATCAACCCGAAATATTAAATGCCATACATTGCAAGGAAGCCAAGCCTCCGACCGCTTTAAAATACATAGGCTCCACGAGACCGATCCAACCAGAGACATACGTCCCGATTTATAATTTCAGTTACAGAAACTATAGCGTTAGAGGAGGCTAGCCTCCAGTTGGTCTCCGTTAGTATACGACTGCGTTTGTTTTTTATTTATTTATTCGGACGGGATGCCGTGACGAACCGGGACTGAAAAATATTTCGGTAAATCGATTTAGTGTTTCTTGATAATATTTGTTATTTGTATATAAAACAGGCAGTATTGTATTATAGCAGTCCTTTTTGGTAATATTTTTAATGTGTTTTCAAAGCGTTTTCTTTCAATTTCAAGGTGTTTTCAGGTTTTCACTTTTCGGTAAGTTTTTTTTTATTTATTATGGATAAGTTAAAAAATCTGATGATATAGTCGATTGGTTGCTAACAAATAATTTAAAGTCTTTATCTTATGATAATACATTTTACATTATTGAAACTCTGGGAAGGCCTCAACCAAATTTGATTTCAATTAAGATGTCAGATAATTGACAAAATCGAGGACTTAATATTAGTTGGTACGATAAATGTGATTGGTTAACCGGCTCCATTAAACAAGAAAAACTTTTTTGTTGAACCTGTGTTTTATCTTCCGTACAAACCGAATACCAAACGAGGTCTAAAATAGGATACTCCGATTTAAAAAAAATTACCTCGTTCTATAGAAAGGCATTTTAAATCTAAGGAGCATATATTTTCGTATTGTAAATTAAAGTTGTTTAGCAAACAAAATATACCAACAGCTTTAGATGCAACTCAAGAAGAGGCATAATTTCTTTGAATAATCAGGTTAGAGAAAATCGGTCGAATTTAAAAAGACTTATCGATATTACGATTCATTTGGGTTCACAAGAATTAGCTTTTCGTGGACACGATAAAACCGAAGATTCGATTAATCGCGGCAATAACAAAGAACTTTTAATGTTATGGGGCAAATATGATTCACAATTGGCACTTTTTTAAACGATAGCGTTTTTTCGGTCACCTCAAAAACAATCCAAAATGAGCTTATAGACAGTGTGGCATATATTATTAAGGAAAATATAAGCAAGGAGATTGAAACTATTTTTTGCATGGGAAATTGATGGAACTACCTATATTACCTGTACATCTCAACTTTCAATCGTTTTTAGATATGTCAAAGATGGTAATGTGGTAGAACGTTTTATGGGTTTTCATGATGTTGCATCTGGGCGCACAGACGACGATTTGTTTAATTTTTTAATTCGTACGCATGACACCTATAATTTCAGGCAAAAGTTAATTGCGCAAACCTATGATGGGGCTGCGGTCATGGCCGGCCATTTAAATGATTTACAAACTAAAATAAGGTCCATAGTTCCTCATACACTAACTTTAGTAGTAGGCAAAGCGTGCAACAACATAAAAATTTTCGCGCCACCGGTGGGCTTTTCTGTGTGTATATAGTCTTTATGACTTTAGCCTTCCCTTTTCTCCAATGTACGAGCCGTCACTGCTAGCAATAATAGAATCGTGTGAGTTGCTAAGTTTTGCGAAACCTTCTTTGTTTTTAGCTATTTATTTCCCAAACAAATTCCGCTTCATTCATATTTTATTGAACGTCAAGTAGAACATGGAGTGTACTGATCAAATTGTTATTTTATTAGAGTTCTAGGCTGTTTTTCAGTCGTCGTACTGACGAAATCAAGAAAAAAACTTATGACTTTTATTGAAAGTACAAAATCAATACTGACAAATAAATAATAATGTCTTTCATTTCTGGAAATGAAAAAGGTTTTGACTTTATACTTCTACATCTTTATACAAAAAATGAAAAATGGATGGGATGTTCGCCATTGAGGATGATAGTGGTCCATGTGAGTGAAATTTTATCTCCTTCATTTACTATATTGGGTAGCAATCCTGTGAATGATATCTGATTTAATTCCATAACGGATACCAAAACATCGGCTGCGGATGCATATCTTCACCGGCAGCAGGAGGTTGCAAATCTTAATAAGGATCTATAAGTGATTTCAAATTGGGGTGAAAGTAACTAGATTCAATGGGCTTGTTTCTTGATTTTTGGCTTACAATTCATTTGGTAGTAATTTCAAATTGAAAAATAGTTCACTTTGTTACAGCTCTCTAAATAGCGTTGTTTACCCGTAATTACTATTGAAAATTGAATTTTCTAGGCTCGTGACGTCACGGGCCTAGTCCCGCTTTTCGTTCGATTGCACATTGCCAAATTGTAAAATTCACGGAGCGTATAAACAGTTTCTGATTCATTCGTGATTCAAACTTCCGACAACTAAATCTAAGAAGAAAGTGTAAGAAATGCATTGAAAGGGAGAATTAATTGTACATGGGATCCAAATAACACAAAATGCAATAAAAACGTTATTTTTGAAATATCTCTGGCAGTAGACTTTTCCATGTCGGCATCACAGAAATTTTAATAATGGAAGTGTATATGAACCCGTTAACGTTTAAATTCATGAAAACATTCTCCATATGAAATAAAATGTACTTGAAAACTATGGCTTCTCGAAGGCTCTCGAAGGTTCTCGAAGGCTCATGAACCCTAATAAAATAAATCAATTATGCATTCATGCCACCCGCCAAAAATAAGAAATGTAACGTTATATATTAGCAATATTGCCACCCAGTCAGCTATCTCTATTGAATGAATGAGACAATGTACTCTAATATTTTATAAATTCGTATTTTTCTTAAAATAATTAGCATTTGGCAACACCGCTGTAGACACGATCAATTGTATTGGTCAACAGACACGCGGTCAATTTAAAATCTTGCTTCTTGAATTTTTCTTTTTTTCTGCAAATATAAAGAGGTATTGGGACTGATTAGGCTCAATAAGTATAATACACCCCTAACTCGATCAGTCTATAAGCAAACCAGTATCATTTTATAATTATCAAAAGCATGAAACAAGCTCATTCAATGCCACGAAAACCCAGGCATCGGTTTTCTCCAAAACTATTGTTATTTCATAAAATTTTCTATACAATTCCGTTGTTTATTTTTGTGCAGAGTTTATAAAAAACTGAATAATATACGAAAACAATTATTTGAATAAAGAGCAACCACTATGAAATAATTGCAAGCAATTATTTCAGAGTGGTTGCTCTTTACTATTGATATTTCATGATTTTCTATACAGTGGCTGCTTTTTCAATTGTTACTTTATGATATTCTATCAATATCCATTACTAAATTTTGTGCAGAGTATATGAAAAACTAACTTTATATGTAACCAAGCAGTCAACTCAATTAATTTTATTCACCCTGTAACTTATTTTCGAAGCGATTATTTCAGAGTGGTTGTTTTATACTATTGTTATTTCATAATTTTCTATACAATTCCGTTGTTTAATTTTGTGTGGAGTATATGAAAAATTGAATAATATATGGAAAAAATTATTTGAATTCATTAATTTTAACCACCCTGTAAACCTATTCTGCTAGCGATTATTTCAGAGTGGTTGCTTTCTTCAATTGTTACTTCATGATTTCCTCTCGTTTCCCGTTACAAAATTTTGTGAAGAATATATAAAAAACTGAATTATATACGGAAAAAATAAGTCAACTTTATTATTTTTTCCCACCCTGTAAACCTATTTTGCATAAGCAGCCAATTTCACATTGTTCTCTTGATGTGCGTTTCGCTAAGCAAGTTAATCATCAGGAGTTGTTTTGGTAAAATTACTTTGAAAATCGAGAACTGTTGTGCAGATAATTAGAAATACAAGATAAAACTAAAATTATGAAGAAACGATGCTATCCATTTATATGTCATTTAGGCACTCGAGGTGTTGTCTTTCACGTCGCTTATCCATAAACAACTTTCATAATTTGGTATATATCAAGTTCTTTACCAAGTAGCATGTTGTAACCAAAAAAAATGTTATTGAAATTTTAAGACAGAATAATAATCAGAGATTCTAATAGTCAAAACAAGTTATTGTGTATGATTGGATGGAAGTAGCCGGTTGGTTAGTGAGTCCTACTCATGAAACCAACACCACTGTGAAGTATGTTCGATATTATCTCTGCAAGAGTCAGTATTATCGCACATAAAATGATGAGATTTCGTTAAATCTAAGCTTCGATTTCAGAGGGGTGTCATTCCTGAGGAGACATCAGCTAGAAAGGAGGATAAGTTTTCACTCTGTGTTAAAAATCAATTTATTGTTAGTCTTTCATCAAGATATCTTTCAAGGTAGAGGTTACTTTTCTGATATCGAGCAATGTAATGTTATTCACAAGTTGTTTGATTTAGTTGGGTTGCCATTATATTTTGTATGTTCAAAATAAATATAGAGGTATAGTAATAGAAGAAATACTTCAAATATTCACTCTGATGTGAATAGTAAAAACAATCCCCGAACTTCAATTTTGAAAAAGTGGAACTGTGGAAAATAATGATCTTGTACACCATATTTTACCAGGGTTACGTTTTTGTACAATTTCAATTTTGTATAAGAAAAAAAATTGAGTTTTATTTCAATCAGTTTGTCGAACTGCTGAATATAGGTTACATGTGCTTCCTTGCGCAAATAAACTTTATCTTAAATTGTTTGTGAGTGCACTCTAAGTCGTGATATTTCGTATTTTGACCAGCTCTTTATTCGGCTTTTTTGAGGCATAACATCCAGTATTAACCTTTGGCATACATTTTGCTGAAATACAGAAATCAGAAATACTATCAGCCTTATTAGTGGTCGAGATAAATGAATGAGGGCAACCACGAAAATGTTTGTCCTGAGAGGACGCTGATGTGTCTCTGGTCAGTTCTGTGGTCTTTAGAATAAATATTTCAAATTCAACGTTTCGATTATTAGTATCCGGAATCGCTATCATGATTATGTATTGCATTAATTCAATTTTTATAGATTTTTTCCTTCTCAGATAAATTTCCTTGCCAACTCGTAATCATTCGGAGTAAAACGTTTTTGTAACCAATGACAACATTTCGCAGGATATGTTTATCATTTGAAAATTTGTGATCGGAGCCACTCACGGATCAAAGACGTCCTGATTAATCTGGGGGCATGATATCAAGGTCTAATTTATGAGCCAAAACCTCGCAAAACGAACTTGAAATTCCTAAAACAAGCCAAAATCCAACATACATCTCCCGACACTCAAATAGCTGTTTAAATGTTAAACTGTCATCTTGACTTCGCGCTCTCTGCGCTTTCAGACAGCCCCGCCTGTGATGGCCCTCGTTGAACGTAGCCTTTACTTCTAGAAAAGAGAGTGCCATCTATGACCTACTGTTGAAACGATAAATTTTGAAGAAATCTTCTGAAAGTTTCAAAATACTTTTGAAAAATAAATAATAGAGGGTGCGAGAGAGGTTTAAAGCTCTTCAAAAAATGTTTACTTTTTGTTTTTTTATTTGTTTGCGTTAGTTTAGTTCCAATTAATCATTTTTCCCAGAAGAAATTACGAGCATTGTTACTTTATGTAATATTATGACATTCGACTTTCCCCTCTGAGTTCGTGAATTATCCCGACATAATGTTTTTGTTTTCCCTTTTGACCTTGTGAGTTTGTTCATCTGATCCTATTACACTTTTCAGTTTAATTGTTTATATTTATTCGAATCTTCGTGTGATTAATAAATGACATTTTCTCACACATATTAATCGTCATTGGCGTGATGTACTCGATATGGGGGCATGTTTAACTTTAGAACGCGAAGAAGGAAAAGCAAGAAAGCGAAGTGAAGAGATTGATAGGCAGTTGGGAGAATTTGCAAAGCAGCAGAACAATGTTATCAAAATACTACTTCTTGGTAAGAATTCTTGATTATTTTCTCAGTAACTATATTCATTTTGTCACTTAGTATTGCATCTCATTTAAATGTCTTGTAGGTGCTGGTGAAAGTGGGAAAAGTACCTTAGTAAAACAAATGAAAATTATTCATGCTGATGGATTTACACATGCTGAACTCAGTAGTTTCAGACCAACAGTATTGGACAACCTATTGGCATCTATGAAATATGTTCTTGCTGGAATGGGAATCCTCAGAATAAACTTGGAACACCTCAGAAATAAGATTCACGCTCAAAATGTTTTGGTAGCTAAAAGTTGTTTTGATATGAGTTTTACTATACTGCCTGCTGTGGCTGCTTCACTTCAAGCACTATGGTCTGATAGAGGTGTGAGACTTGCTGTAGCTCGAGGTTATGAGTATGAATTAAACGACTCAGCTCTTTAGTAAGTCAACCTAAGTTATTTTTAATTATAGCAATTCTCACCAAAACATTTTAAACTGTGAACCATTCCAATGGGCTACAGATTTGGCCACATCTAGGTTTAATAATTTGAACATCCAATTCTATCAAGAGGTAGAACTTCTGGCCTAGAATAAATCCAAAACTAACGCTGCCTCCTAGCAAGTTATTGCAGTTCTGGTATGTGGATCAATTCTAGGATAACATTGATTATTGCTAGTCTGAAAGATTCAAATATTTAGTATTACTTCTATTTATTGTTTAATTGTTTTACAAACATAAAGTCAGTTTTTCATCTAGAGTAGTAAATTGAATAGATATTTTTTTGTGACTAGTGTGATAATTATGTATCAGACAATGTGTCCATGGACAGTTTTCCTCAAGATCCAAAAGTAGTGAAAAAATAGAAAATTATACTCAGAATCCAATCCCTAATTCAAGTCAAATACATTTATTACCTGCTTTTGTACATTTTGTGCTTATATTTTGGAAAAATATTGGACGGGGTCTGTATTCTAGGAGTAGTCCTATAATTACATATAATACTGTGTATTAGCATTTATTAATATTAATGATAATAATAATGTGGAATGATGCCCTCTTTACTCTCAAGATCATGCTGAGCAAATGGCTCATTATGTCTGCTTAGTGCACATGATTCTCGGACCCAATGATGACTTATCCCACAGTTTGGGGAGTGGTCATTCAGTGATAATGCTGGCACACCATCACAACTGTATCGTAGCTTCGGAGACAGGGCCCGATCAGCTTATCCTTTGGTATAATAATAATAATAATAATAATATTTATTCACCATTGAGGATATCAAATTTTCATATGGTATCAGGTGTAGACGAATACTAATGAATATAAGTAAAATACTCCTAACTACACACAAAAATATACATATTTATGCAACACATCGAGAATGAAACAATTGAGAACTTCAATTTACTTGTAATACTTCTTTTGGTATTATTAATATTTATCATCTAAAAATTCTTGGAAACTATAATAGCATCCTATAGCAAGGATTTTGGAAAATGTTTTCACTTCTTGATTGTTTGACTAACCTTGGTAACTTGTATCTATTCTACGAATAAATGCATGTTGTATTACAAAGCACTTTATCAATATTATCAGAATTTCTTTGTCATTATTGACAGAAGAATGTGGATTGATGAATTCGCAGGAAACCAGATATAACTTGGATAACCCCTTTGATAGAGTAATTTAAATTTGTATTATTTTATCTTATCTGAAAAGAGTTTGATTGTTGTCTCAAGCTGTGAAAGTTTACACTCAGAATGACGAATGTTCTTTGTCGATATGATTTCAGGGGAAGGTGTAACTGAAGGCTTATGAACTGTTGAACACAATATTTATCACTTTTTCAAACCTGGATTATCTCCTAGAAAGTTTTACTGAAAAACAAATAAAATCATGTGATTTTTTCTTGAAATTGCTTATATACTGGGTGTTTACTAACTATGGTATGAAACTTCAGAGGGTGATTTGTTAGGGATCGTTTTAAGAAAAAAGTTCTTATGAATACATGTCCGGAGTTGCTTCGTTTCTGAGATACAGGGCGTTGAAGTTAAAAAAAACATTTATAAAATATTATAATTATCCTTACACCGATTTGATTGAAATTTGCTAGTTATTTGAAGTAAAAAGGCGCTTATTCCGCATTAATTAAATTGAAATTATTAGGTCCAGTGGAATCTCAGTGGTGACCATAGCCAACAATATTGGGAAAAAAAGATCGCCACAGACTTGCTGTTGCACTTTTTCATTTTTTTAGGTCATTCAACTGAAAATACAACTTTTTCGTCGCTTGAGTTTTTTTTAAATTGAAATCACTTTGCATTTCATGGACTCTTGCTTTGTAGATCAGCTGACAGTGATAGTGTTGTTATATCATGAAAGTCAAGAGTTGTCCATTAGCAGTAAATCCATCATGAATAATGTAACTAACGCTGAAATGGCTGAAATGTTGACGTTTTTTAAGCTTCAACGCTCTATCTCAGAAACGAAGCAACTCTGGATATATATTCATTGTAACTTTTTTCTTATAACAATCTAACGAATCACCCTCTGAAGATTCGTATAT
>WOGN01004893.1:0-13672 GCA_015342105.1 Leptinotarsa texana | reverse complement strand
AACAATATCATCTAATTAGAATACGTTATGTTTTCTGATAAGTGTACTTTGTATCTCAACGGTCATGCTAATCGGCAAAATTGCTGCTACTGGTCAACGGAAAATTATCACTGGAGGAGAGAACACACGCAATACCCTCAAAAGGTGAATGTTTGGGCAGGTATTGTAGGAAATCATATGATTGGTTCCTTTTTCATTGAGAGCAACTTGAATGGCGATAATTATTTAGCACTACTTCAAAATGATGTCATTCCAAGTTTAGCAAATTTATATCCTGATCCAGGAAACCCTCAAGTTCTAGTAAATACGAAATACGATGTGGTTTCAGCAGGATGGAACACCACCACAACATCAAGTTAATGTCTGGCAATATCTCGATACCACATTTGACAATCGGTGGATAGAGAGGCGAAGATCGATTGAATGGCCAGTGCGATCACCTGATCTCTCATAATTAGATTTTATTTTATGGGGATATGTAAAGAGCAATGTATACAAAACTTAACCTTCAGATTTGAATCACCTAAAAGAACGAATAACTCTTGCGATTACGTCAGTCATGCCTAATATGTTAAATAATTTCAGAAGACAGTTTTTCTTTGAGATTAGGATGTCGCCAAGACGTTCACCATAAACATTTTGAACATATACCTCGTTAACATTCATAGTTCTTTTTCGTATTCTATATTTCATTACGTTTTGCATTGGACTTTAGTGTTTGAATGTATTTTATCGAATTTCGGTAACCGCATGACTGTAATTTATTTTATCTTAATTGTTGCAATAAACATGAAAGCGATAACATTTTTGAATAGAATACGAAGACCTTTCAAATGATATATCACGAACCTATACTTCCCATTTGAAAAACTGGGGGTTGTGCCTGTTATTCAAAGACAGTTGAAGGTAGGGATGACAGTTTTACTAATAATTTACATTTGAGGTGTTTCAGGATTTTTTTAAATATGTACAGTAACCGAAATAATGAAAAAGCTAAATGGAATACATTTGGCTTTCACACACTGTATGAGAGTCACGTCGTAAAACGTCACTTACATGGAACACATCGTCCCCAAAGGCTATTTGGTTTTCTATGCCTCCATACTTATTCAAAAATTGATCATACAAAAAATTATTTTTAGATACATACTGAAAGTAAATTCAATACATGATCTATATATCTTTATAGATAGTTTATTCTGAATTTCTAAATCTTTTCCCTTCGCTCGGAGATTTGCCACATTTTTTTATAAATAAGGAAAAATAGAACGCCAAAAGTTTTTTCCAAATACAAAACTTCCTTGAAAAAATATTCCTTTCTTTCTGACTACATCACTTCTCCAGATACCCCAGAGACTTGTCTGATATACTACAGGCGTTAACAGTTTTGAGTAATTGAAAGTGGCAGGCACGATAGATGCAGCAGCAATTGAAAATTGATATAATTTCAATAAACAATCGTCTCGCTAACGAATCGTGTAAATTTATGTGCATAATCACTATAATTCAGCCATTAAACTAATTTTCTAAACAGAGAGTGAAGTGAGCTGTGGAAATGATAATTGTCTATTAGGCGCAACATGATTATTATTATTATCTCATAAAATTATCTAATGAGACATTGCGGCAAGAAGAGATTTCTAATTAGTATTATGAGAGGTATGCGAGTTCACTGGATATAAGTGGTGGATATTGCAAACGATTTATGGAGAAATGGGTACCATCAGTGGTGCTAGGCTAAACCACGAATGCATTGCATTTAACTCTCTCCGATGACATTTTCCTTACGGATATGGCATGTTTGAAATCAACTGAGAACTTAATTTTCGAATATAAAAGATTAACGAGGCTCCCTAAGGCGGACGGGCTCCGTCCTGTCTTTTACCATAGCTTTCACTGCAAGGCTAACTAATTGTAAACTTCAACCCAAACACAATGCATTCCAGTGAAAGTTGGAGCCCCTAAAATGTTTGTAGCTATAGTGGCATCATGGTCTTCTACCAAAGTGGGAGGATTGTCTCAGAAGAACCCTACCAAAAGTTATTTGTTTGCAAGAAATGGCATTTGTTTGACAGCCATGAATAGTGAACGTAACGCTGTCAGACAAAGTTCAGTAGATTTCCTGTGAATATATGAAATATATTTTTATACCTATATCGACTAAACCTGCCGAAGAAAACTACTGAATGAAGAAAACTACTGAATGAAGAAAAACGGCCAGGATATTTTTGTACATATTGACAAAACTAGTAACCGTCAGTTGAAACAATATTTTCATTCCAAGACCTTGGTCTAACAAATATCAAAGAGGATTAGACTTTGCTCCGAAAAATTTTACTTCTTCATGTGAAACAGTAGAATATTGTGTGGCCTGAGTCAGGTGAGGACGTTTGAGCTGATAAAATCACATTGATCGGTCGTTCGGTCGATAGCCAAGCGGTTCGGCGTGGGTGCTTTGTTCACTCACTCTAATTGACTGCCGTGTTGGTCGGTGGATCAAGCCCTAGTCTGAACGGTCTATCTTCACTTGCTATCGTCCAACCCGTGTTAGGAATCACACGTTAAAAGGTAAGACCGCGTTAATCCTTAGCTCGCACAATTTTCGACTTTTGAGGGTTGTCTTTTGTAGGGGTGCGACAGCTGGTACATAAAATATTTCCACTAAACTGAAAGTTGCAAGCTACAAATTGTGAGTCATACCTGGGCTGGAAATTACGTCATAAATCATTTGTGCTCCAAATGAATGTCGTTTACTCATGATTGATTACTAACAATATTGCCCTTGTGAGAACAGTTAGAACATAGAACATATATATTCACTACTATATTCAGAAGATAAAGGCAGAACTCCATCTACAAGCCGATCATGAGTCAGGTTTTAGGATGCTTTGGAATGATTTTCATTGATTTTTGATTTGTATTCTGAGAACTCTTTCAATAGTTTGCATTCACCAAATGTTTTCAATTGAAAGTATCTGTACTTTTTTCAACGTTTGCATCTACTTCAGTATCTGAAGAATGAAGAAGTAAATTCGGCGGAATGCAAAAATATTATTGTTTGGCAGAAAATGGAAATTACGTCAATAGTATCATTTGAAAAACTTTTGGATCCATCCTCTCTATATCTGGTAACGATGGGAAAGGCGACTGTGGGTCAATTCAGACTAGAATATTCAACAAGCTACAAGAAATCTGCGGAGGAACAACTGTGTTCATGGATTACAGGGCGAACACATTATCGATTACATTTAACAGAATTTCTAACTTCAAGATAGATCTATAATTGAATATGGGATAATAGTTTGAATGTTCTGTACTAGTAGAAATTCATATTGCACCTAATGTTCGATCAATGTACTTGTTGTCTTGCAATCTTGGCATTCGCCAAAAATAATAATTTAAGACTGAGCGTATCAGTAATTGTACACCCAGGAGTGTGCCAGGACATTCAGTAATCTAAAACAATGAAAAACTTGATTAGTTTACTAGATATCGACACCTAAATTAACTGTAGCTATAGCTACGGTATGGGACTAGATCAAAAAATATGAAAAAAATATTCCTAGGAACACGTAATAGAAAACTTTCATGAATAGAGTGGACCATCTGATGAAATAATTGAAAACTCTTTCAATAGTAAAAGGATTGGTTCAGAATGTATTTATTTATACACTGTTTTACAGGTTACACCCAACTACAGAACAGGGATATGAGTCAAATCACAATACAATACAATTACAATAAGTTATGAGATGAAATCGATACATATAGAATTAGCTGAAGTGAAAAGACCTAATCTCAGAGATAGTACAGTGAAAAATGCAGAATTGCATTCAACACACATGTTATGCACAGGTGAACATTTCAAAATATTTGTACATGTTATTTGCAGATAAAAATGATTAACCACTCTAGAGGTTGGTCTAGGTACATTGAAATTCAGTTTTTGCAGAATATGTGGGTCAATAATTAAATTAATAATCAAATAAAAATTGTGGACTGACAATCACGACAGCAAATCAAGCTATTCATAGCATGTCTAGCTAACAATGCATCATGGGGAAATCCAATTGGTGGATAGATATTGTCTAATCTATAGGAGAGGAGTTTTAGAAAACGACGTTGTACTGATTCAACTTCCTCTGTTTACAACTGATAGGATGGACTCCAGATTATGGATGCATATTCTAATTTTGATCTGCCGAAAGCATAGTATGAGGTTTTCGATGTAGATGGGGCCAAGAAATCTCTGAAGATTCGTGCAATAAATCCATACATTCTGTTTGCAGTAGACAGAGTGGCTTCAATGTGTGGCGCGAAGGAAAGTTTTGTGTAGAAGGTAACACCTAGATCAGTTAATGTGAGAGGCCGTTGAAGTAAAATATCTTTTATTAAATATTGATATGAAAATAGACGATTTTTGGTGAGTAAGTCATTACATTTTATTACATTCACTCGCGTTTAAAGAAAGATTGTTGCGAAAATATCATTGCTCAACACGTTTCAGATTGAGGGAGAGTTGAAAACAGTCCTCGATGCCATTGATCCCACAATATAATTTCAGGTCATCCGCGTATATCGAACGGTTGATGTCAATGACCTCAACTATGTCGTTTATGAAGGCGTTAAAGAGAAGTGGACCTGGGTTGCTTCCTTGTGGAACACCCGAGGTAGCTGAATATTCTACAGACTTGAAACCATTGAATATAATATACTGACGCTTGTCAGTAAAGTATGATATGAAAAGTTATATCAGGGTCGGAGAAATGCCGTGCCAGTACGATTTCGATAGAAGTAATCCGTGATCAAGTCTGTCGAACGCCTTAGACAAGTCCGTATATATGAAATCAGGTTGGGATCTTTTATCAAAGGTTTCAGAAATATATTGATTAATATTGAAAAGGTTGGTGATTGTCAAGCGACCTTTCATGAAACCATATTGAAGTGGTGCAATTTGATTGCTCAAATGTGGATATAACTAGCTATAGATATGGATTTCTCAAACACTTTGGCAAAGTTGCATATTATTGATATGGTCTATACTTACCGACATCAAACTTTGTCCCCTTTTTTATAAATTGGCCGAACTTTAGATAATTTTCATAGATCTGGGATGGTACTAGTTTTGATGTAGATATTAATTAATAGTGATCACAGAGCTACTCATTAGACACTGACCATCAGTTCACAACTGAACAAATTGGGGCTATATTACAAATATCTCAACTGCATGCAATGTGACAGAAGGACATTACCAGTTCCTCAGGTTTCATTGACACTATTTCTGAAATAATATGACGAATATAAGTTGAAAAACTTGTGCAGGCTAGTACTTAAAGTGAACAAGAATTTCAAGAGGTATCATAAAAACATTGGTGGCAAAAACGCAATGAGCTCAAAAGGTTGTATTTTTGGTAGAACGCATAGATGAAATTCCATTTCACATAACTCAATGAATATGAATCTAATATTTTAATAAATACTTCAGTCTTCAACTGTTGCATTACACCGAATACTTTTACAAAATACTTCGATAATGTGTAACTGTCGTCATATATCTTATTAATAATATCCTGTTGAATTTATCATCACTTAATTGGTCTCTGAAATTTAATGTACACCATGAAGACGACCCCTGTGTGCTGCCTTCATTGAAGCTTTTCTAAACCGCTGTGGTAAGAGTTAGGCCACAGATGTTGCTCCTAATGTTTCACCTCATTCGTGAAAAATTTCATTATTCTGATAATGTTCAGCTCAGTGTGGAAGTCTAGACCCATTCTTATGAAATATATTCCCCTGAAAACAAAAAACGGAAGGTCAAAACGTGGTTTCGAGATATTTTAAAAATGTAATGTAGGAGTAAACGTGCTGGGAGATTGCTTTTTAATTTCTTTCATTTCTATAACATTCTGTTCGGGCATTATTGATGGCCGTAATATATTTTGGGGTTTTTAAAATTAGGTGTACACAGACTCAACAATATCTCCTTGAGTTATTGCTATTTTTGATAAAAAAATTTCATATTAATAACAGAAGTGAAGCTAGTTAATAAACCCGTAATAAGAAAAAAATATATAGAATGAAGAAAATAACTCTTGTCTGATTCCACTAAGTTTTTTATTTGTAACGATCCGTTTCGGTTTATTGAACTCTAGTAAACTAGTTTCATTAGTTTGGACTTCCACTGTTTAATATTATATAAAATGATTTAAAATCCCTGAAAAGACCAATACAAATGAAAAATTGAAAAGAATAGCTGGAAATGATAATTATATTGAGCAAAGAAATCCTGAAATGATATTACAGTGAAATAATTGTACATCCACTGAAAATTCATAATCTATAATTTTACTTGAACTCTCCTCCAAATTTTATTTAAACTAGTTATAAACAGAAAATAACTTCTTGAACCAATTTTGTTATGAATAATTTCCTTCATCCAAGATGATTTGTTAACAGTTCTATAATCTCTAACAGCAACATGATCTCCTAAATTATATACCTTGTTTCTATTTCCGTTAAAATATTCACATTGAAGATTTTGAATTTCCTTCATTATACTTAAAATAAAATGTTTAATCTGAGAATTGCCAATAGTATTACAATTATTTACAATATTTACGTCATTATTCAAAAAATCAAAAGCAGTTCTTATGTTCCTATTAAACATCAATTGTGCTGGAGATTTTTCTGTAGAAGGGTGAGGTGTAATTCTAAATGATAAAATAAAATAATTTAAACTACGATTATTATCCGGATATGCTGACTATTAACCAATTTAATTAATGCTTGTTTTACTATCTTAACAGCATTCTAGGCTTGACCGTTAGATGCTTGATGAAATGGTTGAAATTTGTAATATCATTGAAAAATTCCATTGTTTTTCAAAATTATATGACTTAATAAATATTTCCTGCATTTTCCATACACCAACTTGAGGAAAGTTCAAGACAGACAATATTCCTCAAACTTGAACGATCATTCACTTGTATGAAGGCTATTTTCGGGGTTTTCCGGCCGTGGTCTGCCTAAGGTTTCGCCTACTGCTGCGATAGATAGTTTCAAAGACGATGTGGTAACGGTCGCAGGACCCAAGCTGGTACTCTGGTTCTTGTTCCTGTTGTATCCAACGCTTTAACTAAGTTAACGAAACGTCAGGCATTAAAACCTGTTGACCACGGTTACAAAACCCGTGTCTTTACTAAGACACACCCAAAAACACCATTGTATAGCTCAACACGTGTTGCGTTTTTGTGAAATCGTTTACTGAAAATCTCACAATAAAGTGTTTCTTGAATACATTAAAAAATTTGAATATTTCAACATAACATTTTAATCGCTGTTTCTCCAAACTGGTATATTTTCGAAGGCTGAAATTTTGTATGTAGGTTTTTTTATATTGTACATATGCAATAAGGAAGAATTTTCAAATATTCCAACTATGGCGCTAGCCACGAGAAAAAAGGAGTGTCCATGGAACAAAATTATCTTTTCATCACTGTTTATCCATGCCTCCAAATTTCCAGTGAGTCAATTTATATTTAGTATTAGCAGCGGTCGCTATAATGGACACATAAATCATCCTCTAGAATCACTTCGTTCGTTTGTGACAACCGTTTAAAAATCCGTTGTATTACTTTTGAGTTTATCACGACAGACAGAAGCGACGCTTATCAATAAAGATTTTTTACAGATGTTTTATATTATATTCCCATAGAAACATTTTGGAAATGCTTGATTATTGCGAAAAATCTATTTATTTTTTACTTCAATCTGAAAAAATAAAGCAGTTTGATAATGAAATCTGGCAATGATGTGAAACTTGGAATCCTGAAATTTGTTCTTCAAATTGTAGTACATTACATACTACAACGCAGTGATTCGTTTCGATTTGGTAATTTTAGACTGCGACAATTTGTCGAAGCCGGTCACTGTCGTCTGGAGTTATTCTTGGGTATGCATTTAGTTATTTCCCATTTTCATCACTTGACTTTTCGGTGAAAATAGCGTAAAAATAAAGTAAAACTCTTACACTTTTCCTTACCAATACACTTCTCGAAGCGCGTTTCAGAAACTAAGTTTGCGTCTTTAGGAGATGAAAACTATTTTCTTCTACTTGGTTGGTTAAACGTGCATTTCGTTGTTTGGGAAAAGTGTTGTATTTCATCACTTCGGACTTCCATGGTCTAATCTAATATATATTGATTTGAAAACCCTGAAAAAAAAACAGTTACAAAATTAATAAGATTAACCGAAAATAACAATTTTGTTAAACAAAAAACTGAATTTACATACAAATTAACATACAAGCTTTCAAACCAAGTTATGTCACGACGTTTCGATTGTTAGTATCCACAATCGTCTTCGGGTGATAACTGTTATCACCTTCAAATAAACGGGGAAAAGTGTTCGTTTAAGATAGGAATCTCACAGGGATTTGCTTCGTTTCAGTAGAACTACCGCCTTGACTTCTTATGAGTATCATTATTATTATTCAACTAAATGACACAAAACAATAATGAATAATGAATGATCATGAATCTTCTTTTTGAATCATTCCTTTCATTGTCGAAAACCGTAAGAAAATTCGTTCGGTATTTTTTGAGTTTATCGCGTTCAAACGGATAGACTAACAGGCACGGCGGGAAGAATTTGATTCATGATCTTTATAGGTTACTGAAAATACATAATCCAGGATAATAATTACACAATTTTCACAATAATTTTTGTTTCTAGACGCGTTTCGCTAACACCGTGGTTTCCTCGGTTGATTTGACTGTGTAAAAATTGTGTGATTATCATTATGGATATGATGTGTTATTAATTTTCTGTAAGTAACTGGTCAGTCCATGCATAATTTGAAAATACAAAGTATACCGAACGAGCTATCCATTGAGCGCTTTCCATTATTAAATTCAAAACAAAGTATGTGTGAGATATCACAGAAATTTTTTATTCTTTTGAAAGACGTTTTGATGCCATTATATGTTTAAAAAAATCTGTTTTTTCTGTTAACCAGATGTCGCACTATGCGAATGACAACCCTCAGAAGTTGAAACTTGTTGGAGCTAATGACTAACGAGGTCTTACCTTTTAACGTGTGATTCATAACACGGGTTGAACGATAACAAGTGAAAATCGATCGTTCAGCTTGGGGCTTAAACCAACGACCAACACGGCGGTCAATTTGAGTGAGTAAACAAAGCATCCACGTCGAACCGACCGATTACCGACCGACCATCATGGGATATAACATCGTTCAACTACCCGCCACGGCTTTTCTGGGTGGGGCGTATCCGAAACATCCAATTTTCCATAACTCTGGCGCACGTTGACTTTGAGTACTGCTGTGGTTTGTGGCTTATTTGCATACACATGTGACTTAATTAAAACCCACAAAAAGAAAGATTGTGCCCTCCTCGTGCAGAATATCCAATATGGCATGAGCTATGTGACACGTAGCGTTGAAACCACATGTTGTTGGTGTCCAGATCATTCAATTCATGCCAAAAAAAGGTGGTGATCATCGACCTATAGTACTCGCTGGTGACAGAAATGACCTGGCCAATATCGTTCTCAAAGAAATATGGGCCGGCCCTCATCTCCAGCTCAAAATCCTCACCAATCAGTGTCTTTCAATAGATGCATTGGCCTCTCTTAGATCTCATGTGGATTGGTATCGTTCCAAATTCGGCAATTTTGTTCACATACCCATTTCTTCATAAAGGAAACTTATTGCTGATTTTTCGATGAAAATCGGGATCAGAACACACGTCGGACTATGATCATTTCCTAGGCCAGTTGAATTTTGTACGGGTGCAGGTCCAAGGTAGAGTTCTTGTGAGCGACGCGAAATCGACTGCCTTATATTATTCTGTACACTCTCACAGACAGCGGCGATGTTTTCGGTAGATCTGACGTTTCGTCAACGTGTGGGTGTTATTCTATCGTTCACTGAACCAGTGGACTCAAATTTATCCACCACATTACGAAGAGTTCTCTCGGTAGGACGCGCGGTACGTTGCCCGAACAGAAAACCCATTTTGTCAAAACAATTTTATTACTTGTCCATGTTGTGCAAACAGACTGAATAAATGACAACTAATTTGACAGATGTAGCTTCATCAAGATGGCCGTTATCAATTGTTAAAGTTAGAAAGTTCCTGATGGAAGACCCTATATTGATTTGCTACTGAAGCTGATATATTGTCTTCGAAATCAGTAAAATAAATTATGAAAACAACAAAATAAGAAGTTTAGAAAACTGCAATACATGTACCAAACCATCTTCAAGTATGTTCATCACACACTTCATCAAGATTTAAATTCAATTAATATTGATAAAATCGAAATTGCTATGTATACTCAAGTCTATTATACGAATAATGAATGTTTCATTGGAGTATACATTTGGAGCTGCACCAAATCGATGTGAAGATCCGAAAAATAATGCAGCTTCAGATGGCCCGTTCCAATGTTGTAATTCCACGATCACAAGGAGACTGTGGAATTCGAGATGGAGAGTCTGCACAACAGAATGAAACTGAATGAAGACTCTGTGAAGTCATCCAGACTCCGAATTTTCTCGTCTTCATAGTTTATGACTATGATAAAGTGGAATTATTTCTCTTTAAGGCAGCTACCCGTGGGGTCGATTAACTTGGTTTGGTTTCCGACTTTATACAAGGTGCTATATTAAAGCCTTCAATACTACGGTATAGATTAGACACCAGTGTTTCATTACTCTCCAATGGTTCTTGAATCCGTTGTAAAAAATAAGAATGCATTATGGTGAATCGGGTAAGATCCGTTAAAATCTGTCTTTCTGTTAGCCACCTGAGCCACCTAAGTACGACAACCCTTGAGAGTCTAAACTTGTTATGAGCTAAGGATCAATCCGTTGAAATGGTTGTTCTGAGTATGGAAGTTATAGGTAAAAAGATACCCCCACTATTTTTCGATCTCAAGATCACAGTAGCTTGACTAAAGACGTCAACAATCTTAGGCAGAAAAATGCTGAAGACCACTATCTTGGTTCGCTTTGTCTTCCCAAGGCATAGTAATTTTGAACCCAATGGTCATTCATTCCATGGTTGTATAAAATGCTCATTATTTAATGGAATGCTGGTCAGATCCTTCGGATTCACGACCTGACCAACAAACACTTCTCAGATTTTTTCATAAGAATAAAACACAAGCACTACAGAAAAATCCTTAAGGCGCTCTCAGAGTCTGTGAAAGTAGCGATTCACATTGGATTTGAATCGCTGGAGATTGAATCTACTTGGAAAAACGTTCTCATGACGTTTATTCTCCAAATGGAAGAGTTCTTAAAAAAATAAGTTTGTGGTCTACTGGAAGGAAACCCCCCTTTCTCATAAGACAGGTTGAGGAGTCTGGAAAATACTAGTGCGAGTTCATTTGCGCACTTTTTGAGTACGATGACATAAATAATTGGATTTTAATGAGTAGTTCAAAATGGGAGTCGCAAATTTACCTTAAATTACGAATAGTCACTTGAAATGTCATGAAGGTGCATTATCAACGAAAAAACAGTATCAAATTTGATAAAATATATCTTTGATATATCTCTTGATACATTTCATTAAATCGATAAGTAAAACTGTTAAACCCTCAAAAGACTACCATATATATGACTCTAATTATTAGGAAAATTTCTAACAAAACAAAAGTCTTGTGTATCTTAATAAACGGTGATGGCAATTAATACCTATATTTCCTACGTTTCAGTTGATTTTATTCAAACCTAATCAAGTTGCTTCTTTTTATATTCATTTTATTTTTTCCACATATCATAAAAATGATTACCAGAATCAATTTCGTTCTGTACTCCGTCATGATTTATTCATTTTAACTACTTTCTACATAATCGTTTGTCCATTGAAAGAATAGCGTTGCCAAACCCATTGAGAAATTATCGAAAAACATTTAAAAGCCACTTCAGAAACTATTACTATCTTGTCTGTCAGTGAACTTGGCAAGTTGTAGCGAACTTTCTTGGCTCGGTAAATGTTTCGCCAAAACAAAATATAAAAAAATGATTATCGTTCACATTCATCCGTTCGAAAAAACTCATGACGGATCCAATGAAATATGAATTTTGTTAGAAAGTCCAAGTCATCCTCTTTTGAATTTTATCAGAAACTTACAGTTGCCATTTCTCGAATGTGTATTGACCTCATCATGACACCGCTCATTCAGTTCAGTGCATCTCTGAAAGTTTCGAACTGCATTTCTTTGTTCGTCTCGTAGTACAGGAACAGGAGGAATTGCCTCACTACACAAACGTATGGAGTCAAACACAATAAAACGGATTTATAAATACTTTTCTGCTTTTTATTCTTCACTTTCAACGACGTATCGGCAAATATCGAATAGGATAGTGTGGGATACAATGGTCACACGGAGGAAAAACGTTCGCCAGTGAACTTAATCTAAGAAAGTTCAGTTAGAGAATAACAATATATTTTGTTAACAAAATGATTCTATAATCAAAAATATTTTTCAAACTTGCGATTTCTACATTTTTTAGGTTCTCACATTATGTGGTATGGTAGCCTAGGATTAAAAAAAATCTGATTTCGATTATACATATTTTCATTATACAAATATTCACAATAACATACTGAAAAAGTACAGTTTCTGCAAGAAGAGAATCCACAGTTCATTTTCAAAATTTCATTATTTGCTACGAGCGATTTCGGTAACAGGTAACAATTTCTATGTTCTATATTCAATACAAATCTCTACAAAATAAATAGGTCATTAATCCAACAATTATTTTGTTATGACAAGTTGCTTCCACTCCAGTTGTATGCTCAAATCATTTTAATTTATCGAGCAAAACAAGACAACAGAAGATTCAGACGTGTTGATTAGAAGATCATTGAGATTCCAATATTGTTTCAGAACCGAAAACCTGTAGAGTGGAGTATCATCTGCGTGTAATGAGGACGAGAGTCATTCAAAACATTTGCAATGGTACAAATATAGATAGGTGAGAATTAAAGGGTTGAGTATTGAACCTTATTCAAGTTCGCGTACTATATTTCCGCTAGAAAATATAACCTCATCCAATACCACTCCTTGATACGGCCAACTGAGTTGTGGAAGGAAACTATTACGTGATCAAAGAGTTCTATGAAGTAAAACAAAGATATTGTGTGATCAAGCATATCAAACGCCTCCCTGTATAGATGACAAATGTTACGATACTACTTTTTCTTCTATACAGTTCTTTAACAAAATTGTCTGTTATGTTGAATAGCGCAGTACTACAACTGTACCTCGGTCAAAATGCTGTTTGTACTAAGGAAAGAAAGGTGACTGTTATCAGATGATTTCGTAATTAAAACTCAACTCGACAGCTCCTTTCACTGACTTAGATAGGGTTGGCAGAATTGTAATTGATCTAAGGACATTGACACGTGCTGCAGCTCTGAAGCACGTGTCAATGTCCTGCTGTAGAGTAAGGAGGGTGAGTGTAAGTCCACGCACTTAGGCCGCATGTGACCCATTGTACGTCCTCCCGAGAAGTTGTCCTTCTAGGTCACCGTCCATCCTGTCTTTTCCAGGAAGGTGGACAGGTCGCTGGGAGACATCTCCTTTATATCGGCAGGTGTAGGCCAAGACTCGCCAAACACACACTCTC
>WOGN01004892.1:0-13672 GCA_015342105.1 Leptinotarsa texana | reverse complement strand
TATTATTGTTTTTTTTTAAATTCTGTATCATAGGCATATTTTATAATGTTGAGCTTGTGTGGGGATAAGTGGTAGAAAAATCAGTAATTTTGAATTATTGATTTGAACTTCACCTTTGACATCAGCCCTAGAATCATTAATGTTTCAAATGTAAAAAATATATATGTATCCTAGATTGACAGAATGAAGACACATTATTATTATTATTATTGTTAAATATTTTTTCAAATGTGGAAACTGGTATATACGCTCAGGTAATTTAATTCATTATAAACTCAGGTACACATAAAACATTGAATGCCTAGGTAATACTCAGGTTTTTGAAATTTAGGTAAATACTTCAAATTATAAAATTTGAAAAATTAGCCATCAATATGAAGAATTTAGTTGGTAAAAACACGCCCGAAGAAGCCATTGTATGGCGAATCACGTGTTGGGTTTTTACAAAACTGGTTGGTGAAAATCTAACAAGAAACTGTTTTTTCAATACGTTATTCATTGTCATCAAGGTTTGGTCAATTCCATCATATATTACACATTATTTATTTGTTGTTATTGATTAAAAACTCCAGGTAAGAAACAAACGATGAGCAATGCTGAAAATCCGTCTCATCCATTGTTCTGAATCAGTCTTTCACATATGGACGTATCATCGGTTCACCTTTTGAATATGTTCTTATTTGACTGATGGTCGTTTGTATTGATCATCAGTACTGACCATAGACCATCAGTTTTTTGTGGGAGGAGTCTCAGAAGCAACCCGTAGAAAATATCTCTTGATTAGCAATCAATGATCATATATCGTTAAATGCACAACCTATATTAGAAACGTTATGGACCTGATTGGAAGAATTATAGAGAAACACGACGTGAAACCAATATCAACGAAAACCATAGGAGATAGTCTAAGTTCAGCTAAGAAGCCTAGAAAGCTACGGTTGGGGTCTACATTGAAACCATGAAAAGAAGTATAAGTACCCGTTTCTCTGACCACAAGAAAAATTGTTGCCTCGGGTAATGAATAACTAAAACAGTTGGCTGAGCTAGAAATATATTTTTTTTGATAGAGAACTCAGAACGGTCAACTGACCTGGAAACATTTTCAGGCAATTGAGAATACTGAAAAATTATTCATTTTGTTACCAATTGAAAACAGTATACTGAGCTAGAAACACACTTTTGTGATGAATAACTGAAATACGTCGATTGAGCTAAGAACATTGTTGTAATTGTAAATTTGGGACACTTGGCTGAGCTAGAATTATATTTTTGTTGTACTAAACTTGAAATGTTTTCAGCTAAAATCGATAGGAATATTTTTGTAATTGAAAATTCAAAACAGTGGGCTGAACAGAAACTCGTTATCGTTTTAAAAACCTAGAACAGTCGACTGAGCAGAGAATACTTATGTAATAGAAAATTGAAAGCATTCGGCCATGTTTTTGTAATGAATAACTCAAACAGTCGCTTGAGCTGAGAACACATTTCATGGATAACATTTTCAGATAATTTAGGATACTAAACAAGTATTTTTTCAACAATTCAAAGCAGAGGACTGAGGTGGAAACATGTCTTGTGATGGAAAACAATAGTTGACTAAACTTTTTATGATTCTAAAATTGAAATTTGGAACAGTTGGCTGAACTAGGAGAATGGATTTGTGATGAAAGCCCCAGAATAGTCGACTGTGCCGAAAATAGATTTGTTGTTAGTCAAACTTCGAAACAGTTGGCTGAGTTAGAAACATATTTTGGTGATAAAGAACTCAGAACAGTCGTCTGAGCTGAAAACATATTGTCGTAGATAACACTTTCAGATAGTTGAGAATGCTGTAAAAGTATTTTGTATGTTTACTATCCGAAATAATATACTGAACAGTCTACTGAGCTGGGAACATTTTAGTAATTGAAAATTTTAAAGAGTGGACTGAGCTAGGAACATTTTTTGCGATTAAAAGATTCATTATAGTCGACTGAGCTGAGAACATATTTCTGTTTTTGAAAAAGACAGTTTTCTGTTGTTTACAAGTTGAAACAAACTGCTAAGCACAGAAATCATTTTCAGGAATAATATATACAGTTCATAGATAATACTTTCAGATAATTGAAAAAGCTGAACATGTATTCTTGTGATTGACAAGTCAAGACAATCACTTGAGTAACGAATATGTTTTTGTTGTTACCAATTCTGACGTTTCGACTGAACTAGTGAATTCAGCAAACTATATTTAATTATCTTTCATTATATAACAACTTCTTTATTTCACTTTTCATGTCTAGAAATCTCAATTTATCTCATCACTTGTAGGCGCAACAATCGAAACCATCGTATTTTCCCTCGACCTGACGCGCGACATTTTCCTTTCGTGAATCCGGATCATTTTCATAACGATAGAACTAATGGAGCTTGTCTACTTCTGATCGATGAATTTCGCATCGTCATATCGAATAAATCAGGAAAGCAAACTCGGAGAAGAAGCGAGGCTCCACTTGGTTGAGAGTATATTTAGTGAGACATGAAAGGTTAATATTTGAAGAGATGAAATCGTATAGTTATGATGCCAATCATGGATAATGCCTTGAAAATTTCTCTGGTGAGCTTCGGTTTCAGATTATTATTCACTATGCAAATACTGGATGATGCTCAATTCTCTTCGGTACAGGATATAATAAGTTTGAATACATTCATGTGAATTGCCTAAACTGGCGAGATAAATACTCAGCTGATGTGTCAGGTCTCTTAATGAGTGGAATATCGAAATAAAGCGAGCAGAATATATTTGGATAACTCTCATGGTGAATCTCGTTTTGTCGTAGTATAGTAGAGATGTTTAAAAGTAATGGGTACAGTGACCTTGAGAATAAATTGGTTATAATGACTGGCAGTGAAGCTTACATTCGTATATCCTTTTTTAAACAATCCATCACAATCAAGTACCTGTCAATCGGTGAAGATAGACGAGTATAAAGTGAATGAGTCTATTAGTTGCTCAAGCCGCGAGAGTGAATCAATCAAATTCCCCAACGATTGACCAATACTCCATTTGGTGGGTGATATTTCAGATCAGCAGGTAATAATGGATCTCCGCCAAAAACTAAAAACCTCATTCGCTCCACAACTAGGGTGGCACAGATTATATTTCTGGTACTAGTTATTGAACTAGTAGCAGAGATATATAAAGTAGAGGAAAGAATAATCGAAGTCAAAATTGACAGACACAAAGAGGTACACTTTCCTCAATCTAGTGATGACCTGATCGGAGACCAATCTGCGAATCAGCTAGGTAAGCAACACACATGTACGTTTTAGGAAATGTCAGGGAGATTCAATGGCTGCAGGGTACTAACTGCTAACCAGTTAGATGATACTCTCTTGAATCTCTTAGATATTTTGACCATCCAGGCCAAAATATGCAGCTCTGAAATCGTGCTCAGAGGATATCTAATTGCCACTTTGATACCTATCCGTATGAGGGTATATATCGATCATTTGTATGTTGACTGTGCCTGACGATATTAGAGTCAGCCAAACTATGTTTTTTCCCATCCAGTTTCAGCAAATCATCGTTTGAGCGAAAGCGTTCGCTGAACTGTTGAGGAAAATACTGATCGCTTTTTTGGTGCAGATTCTTCTACTGCTGCTCGAAAATTTGACACAAAGTAATTTCATGAGATATCATGATCTTAGAAAGGCCACTTAGCCGCCTAGGTTTGATTAAACTACTTAATAATAAATGATTTACACAACGTAATTTACTAAATAATTTTGACGTCTGACAACAGACCAGACGTATATTATTTCTAAAAGCCCTAATAATACCCAGTTTATTAGGGATTTTAGTATACATCAAATGTATTACTGTGAAATATCTTCAATGAAAAAAAAAATACAATCTACATTTTACAAAAATATCCATGCTCAAATCAAATCGATCATGAAAATAAGAATTTTTTCTAGGTTGCTTAATTCAAAATTTAGAATTTTCATTTTCAGGGCTCAAATTATCGAAATGAATCTGAAAATAGTTCACCTGAATTTTATCTAGTAAAGCGACAACTTGTATATCAAAAAAGGAATGAAGAGGCAAACACCCTTTTATTCTAACATTTAACCTGTGAATACGTAATCAGTTATCCGGTCGAAAGGCTAGCACAATGTTTAACTTTTTTTCTGATAGAGAAATTGGGAAAACATTATATTTTTAACTTTTTTCAAGGAACTTTCATTTTCGCTTGACACTTTTTTGTTATCAACAACTCATTCCATGTGAAATAACAAAAAATCCAAACTTGATATAAATTTCACATAACAACATAGTAATATCTAATACAGAGTATTTCAAAACTTAAACATTCTCCTCCCGTAGTTACTCGAACGGATGAGACATGAATATTCTATCTAATTTTCTTCCATTTCTAATGAATTTGAAAGACAGAATTGCTACATGTCTGCGATAAATAATCCTCTGAACCTGTACGTCCACAACTCATACTCTTTCGTCTCTTCCTGGATAAACTTCTACTATTTTACCTACAGGCTAGTTATTTTCTCGAAAGCTTATTATCCATCACCACCACTATGTCATTCTTCTTCAGGTTGGCTTTCTCTTCAAACCATTTGGACCTCTTGATGAGAGTTGGCAGATATTCTCGAGACAATCTGCTCCAAAAACATTCGCACAATTGCTAAGCAAAGTACCATTGCTTTCTCAAATTTTTGTTGGTAAAATCAACAGCGATAGATGGCTTGGTAATACTTGATGATCCTACCAGAAAATGATCAGGTGTGAGGCTTTCATTATCTTCTTGATTGGAAAAAACATATATGAGAGGTCGACTATTGCAATTTTTGTTGATTTTACATTGTCTTTTGAACCGACAATTTTTGATTCTATGGTTATTTTTCAAGCAAGAAAAGCATATATCATTTGTTTTAACAAAACTCTTTTCTTTTCTAATGTATGTTCTTCTTTGTAAAATAAATATTTTACTGAGGAAATTCGAGAATTCTGAGAAGTAACTAAAGTGGATTTATATCTATCTTCATTTAGGATTTGATTGGAAGTCTTACCTACATTTACAATTGATTGAACATAGCTGGCAGCTTCTGCCTTTTCCCAAATCCAATTCTTGAAGTCCACCAAAGTGTTTTGACCTCTTGCCTTTGCTGCTTTTTCTCCCCAGGACATTTGCATTGAAAATGGTAACTTCTGTATTATTTCATCAAATAATTGCGGACAGCTCAAATAATTCGTCATTTCCATGGCTTCAAGTGTAACAACCAAATTGGAAACCTCATCGGCAATATGATTCAAACTCTTATAGCTGCCAAAATTTTCGCTTTATTAACTAAACTTCTAACTATAAGGTCTGATTCACCAAATTTACGTATCAAAACGTTGATAACTGTACTCACCGATGAAGCGGATAATAGTAAACCTTCAACACACCTACGAGCATCACATTTCAATGCCTTACATAGACTACACATATTTTCTTTACTTGACAAACCTAACATTTTTGTCACCGCTAAATATGAGTAAATCTTCATCAATTGCCTGCCTTGCTGAAAGCATTTCAATTTATTATTTGAAATATCTAAATCAACATCATTTTTCGGTTGAAGTATGTGACACTAACATTGACTATGACATGAATGTGACATTTTTGAAGATTTTTCATCTGATTTTTCATCAGAAAATCGATCAACTCTCACTTTGTTTCTAAGACAATTCTTTTCTGTTTTTAAACTGCATATCATCACTTACTACGTCAAATTGTTCTTCTAATTTTGCCTGTTCTAAAGCCAACCTATCCTCTATCAGCTTTTTTTCCATTTCCATCTACTTATTCAATAATCTCGCCAACTCTTCATCAGCTTTCAATTGCGCTTTCAACCTTTTCTTTGACACTTAGTACTTACTTTGGATACTACTAACTGCTCATGATGGCTCTTAGTGGACTGTACATTTGATTTCCTGCTTGATTGACCCAGCTTGGTAGAAGATATCTTGTTTTCCTCGTCACCTTGCTTAGAATCGTTAATGGGAACCTCGGTCTTGGATTTCAGAGCTCGACTTTTACTTCTTGTTTCCATATTGCTTACTCCGTAGGCTCAAGGACCAGCACACTGTTTAGTTTTACCTGTAAATACGTAGTCAGTTATCCGGTCGAAAGGACCAGCACAATGTTTAGTTTTACCTGTAAATACGTAGTCAGTTATCCGGTCGAAAGGCCAGCACAATGTTTAGCTTTTTTTTTCTGATGGAGAAATTGGGAAATAATGATATTTTTAAATTTTTCATGGAACTTTTATTCTCGCTTGACACTTTCTTGTTATCAACAACTTATACCATGTGAAATAACAAAAAACCCAAACTTGATATAAATTTCACAAAACAACATAATAATGTATAATACAGAGTTTTTCAAAACTTAACAAATCTCTTTTAATAAGTAAAATACTAAATCCTTTCTGAGTATCTAACCTCCGAATGACTTTCTGAGTTTATGTTAATGTTAACCTTCTCTTCATCTCCCATGAAGCGTCATGAACGAACTAAAACACTTATCGACGTCTTCTGAATCACATAGAGAATCACAGAGGAGGCCCCAAACTCTCACCTTCATCAACAATTCATATATTCCTTGAATCCTTGATTGCATTACTCATTCAATCTCCGCTTGGAATAATTATTTCGCAAATTAGGTCTCAGCTGAAATTTGTTCGTGTTGGAGCGTTGATGTTATTAGTTCTTACTCATTCATTGAAACATGATAAATTGATAAAGATGGATTCGAGCTGAGTTTCACTCCGTTTTGGAGATGAATACGATGATATCTGAAGAGAAAATTGTTTCGAGTATCATAATGAAATATGAAGACGACAAGAAAAAATATTCTTCGCATATATTGAAAATTTCCTGAGCTGAAAACTAAACGAAATGATAATAATAATGAAGAAAAGAGAAATTGAACTTTCTATATTTTTACCACTTTTATTTGTAACTAACGTTGCTGCTGTTTCGTCCTATACGGACATTTTCAATCTCACACAATAAACTAACAATCATTCATTACATTCGCCATTATATACCTCCCCTATAGATACTATTAGAAAAAGATGTACTTCACTTGATTGAGTACCTGAATTTACAGTTCACAATGCGGATGTGCCAATTTAAAAACAGGCGAGTGAACGTAATCGAATTAATCATTTAACGGGTTGCACCCGCAATGTTTATGCTTGTGAATTTCCAAGGATTCTAAATAATTGAGTTTGCAACCCTTCCTGGCATATTGCAGAATTTCTGTATCTATTAAATTCGGAAACTTGTGATTGCATGCCAAGAAACGGTTTGAAAACGTCGAATAACTTTTTCTTTGTCTGGAGGACCTTTCATGTTCAGCATACCGTTTTTGGAAATTTCGGCCACATTGTCCCAAATAAACTGTATCACACTCCGGACTCTTAAGCTTATAAACTTAAGATTTTTCCAACTTGTCAACCTATTCTTTGGCATTGAAAAGTAAATGAGATAACCTGGCATGTGGTCTGAATGCTACTTCCACATTGTTTTTTCTGAAGAAACCCGCAATTATCTCTGTTCTTTTTCCAAAATATGTCAGCGTTACCGATTTCTTGATTTCTGGCTGTTTGACCTGAGGGTATATTAATCTGAAAGTGAATTTCGGGCTTTGTTTCCTAACTAACTTTTGAATAGTATCTCTGCTGAAACCATTATTATGACCTATCTGTATAATTATACCAATTTTCCTAGTTAGATTGTTAGCAGACAAATGCAGTGAGAATGCTCTGTGCAACATTGAATTGTATTCTGCTGATTTATCACGGTCTGGATGAAAAGAATTGCTTGGGATGGTGATGTCTGCATAGCTGGGTTTTCTGAAAACTAATCCAGCCCTGTCAATTGATACCCATATTGAATAAGTTGTGGAATAATATGTGATCTGCCATCTTGTAGCGGCGGCCATTTTGGATTTACGATGATACAGAATTTATTGAATTGTATTGTCATCAAAACTAAAAGTGTGTACCAAATATCATTTCAATCTATCAATAAGAATGGGGTCAAACTTCAATCAATAAATTTGACCAAAACTAACAAACAGGGCAAGCTGAATGAAACCGTTCAAAAAACCGTATGGGAACTAGGAAGAATTATTTGGAGGGCTTCAACATCTTGAACAATCATCAGTATGGCTTTCGGAAACAAAGATTAACAAGCGGCCCTCTATGGTATGATTGGTATGTCACCCATATTTGGAATTACGTAATCGAAAAACATGGGGAATCAAGAGCTGTTGCGCTTGATATTTCAAAGTTCTTTGACCGTGGCAGGAGTGTTGTGGCAGGAGGGTTTTCTGGCCAAAATTCGATGCCATGGCTTGTCGGATCATTTTTGTGTATGGCTTTTCCTGTAAGGGAGTTTTCTGCGAGTGTCCTTCAATGGATATCTCGCGAATACTTTCACCATCGAAGCTGGTGTTCCTGATGCTTTATGAAGCTCAGATGAGACCTTTTTTGGAGTATGGTTGTCATGTATGGAGCGCTGCCCCCAAACATACCCTGAGGTTACTGGATTCTATCCAGAAAAGAGTCATCCGCCTGATCGGAGACGCGAACATCACGTACAACCTTGATTGTCTGGAACCCCGAAAAAAGGTTGGAGATTTGTCTAATTTCCTGCGAATCAAATCCAATGTGGATCGCTACTTTCGTACAAGCACCGCTCTTAGAGCGCCTTAAGGATTTTTCTTTAGTGCTTGTATTTTTTTATTTTTTGCACTTCATTCAACTTCATTTCACCACATGCAACATGTTTTCGAAGTTTGTTTGTGAATTTATCACTAACATTTCATCATGATTTAGAGTTTTCCATAATTCTCTTTCCTGGTGTACGGTGCATATTTTTCTCTGAATATCTGTTGTTGAATATTTGAATATTTCAACTGCTTCACGTTTTATGATCATCATCAACGATCAACACAATTTCTACTTTTTCTTCCACAGTATATATCACAGGCATGTTAACAAATTCAATTTGACGTTCACTGTCAAACAAGTTTTGCTAACAAGAAATAATTTGCTCGTCAGTGCATCCTAGATTTCGTGATCCTAGAGTTTACTCTTGAGCCAAATTTAATTTTTTTGAGAAACCGCGTATGCGATTGAAAAATATTGATTTCTGATGGTTGCATTTCAGGTTGAAAATCATGCACAAATTTTTATTAGGAATAACTCTTTATCGTGAAATTAATGATAATAGCTAATAACACTAGCGTTGAAATTTTTTTCAACACGCTACTTTGCAAACATCATCTTTGATTACTCCTGACAACCAATAAAAATGTCACTTTTATTGACAGTACTAAAAAAGTTTTCTATATGGTGCGAACTTAGGCAGACACACTGTATATAGATGTTCAATAAAACCTATCACTGGTGGTCGTCCTCAACGCCAGCGAATCAAACATTCTTTTTTCAATCGTGCGCACAAATTTCAAAAAACAGCTTATACGAATTGAAAACGATTTCCACTAATGTAAGGCGGTAACTTTCACTTGACATTCAGTGTCTGTTGAATCATTTGGTTTTTCAAAAATAATTTCCTTTTCTTTTCAATTAATTAAATTCTTATGGGTGGCCGAAATATCCGTAAGTGCACCCAATTTTATGTAAATACTCTTTGAAATTAAATGAAATGAAGTAATCTCAATTTTTTTAAGACAGTAAGAAATTGGGTATATAGGAATCATCGTGAAAGTTTGTAAACAAAAAAAAGTAGTATGATATTATAGAAACTCACAGAATTGATGAAAAAATTGAAATAGATATAGGGTGGAATAGAAAGTATCTAAGCAAGCATATCCATATCAAAACTAGATTCGGAATACATGAAAATAGTACTCATATTATAACAGCTTTTGAATAAACACTTATCTAAAGTCATGAATACACTTTTCAGAAGATATTTCAAGCAAGATTTGAATAAAGATGCAAGTACACAATTTTGAACATAATAGAACAAATAGCCGTCAAAAATGATTGAGGTAGCAGTCGAATACATTCCTCATTATCAAAAAAGTTGTACACCGAAGCTTTGAAAAAAGTTCACCCAATTCGGAAAGAAGAGGATAAACGGTTCTATACGTTTATCCTCTTCTTAACCTACTTCGACCAACCCACTGCAAATATTTTAGATTTTCCGCACAACAAAGGTGTAAATATTGCTTTCAAATCCAACAACTAAGGCATGCACATTGAGGATAACAAAGATAAAAGTTTAGTTTCAGAAAAATCGGGAGTGTATAAATTATAATGTGTGTCATGGCCGATGTTTTATATAGGTCAAACTGAAAAACATTCAAAGTTCGCAGGAAGGAACACAAACATAGTTTTCAGAATGGAAAAATAACACATATGCCACTCATTCAATCACAAAGGGACATGAGTTCAAGCCCCTCCATGAGTTCAAAAACTCTTAATATCTCATGAACAATCAAACAAAACTGCATAATTTGCCATTATCGAATCTGTTTATTTCCAGGTAAGAATAGTTAAGTACATTTACGGTACCCTCGAAAAGAAAAAAAAGAATTTATTCATGTTGTTAATGAATTCATTCCTGACCTTTTCGATAGATTTATTTATTAGAAAATAGGCATACAAGTAGGTAATATGTTAAGTGCATGAAATAGTTGCAATTTGGAAGTAACTTTCAGTTTACATTTGAGGCAGCTATTTTATAGCGAAACAAGTGTCGCGGTTTTTCTAAAACCCTTTATAGTGAAAATAAATAAACTGTATCAACTAGTTTTACATTGTGTATCGTTCCTGATTCAAGTAACTGTACAGAATTTTCAGTACAAAAACTGATTGAGTATATTTTTTTGTACGTAAGTATTTAAAAAAAACATATGACATGATTTACAGTTTTTTTACTTTTTCAAGAAAGTTCGTTACTTTTTACATATTGATGGATAAGCAGAAAAAGAAACAGATTTTTTTCAGGCAATTATTCTGAATCATTAATGAATTTGATCCTGAAATATTTTTTTTAATGTCGCGGTTTTTGTAAAACCCTTTATAGTGAAAATGAATAAACTATTGAACTAGTTTTACATTGTGTGTCGTTCCTGATTGAAGTAACTGTACATAATTTTTGATAAAAAAACTGATTGAGTGTAATTAAGTGTTTATTAACAAAAAAAATATATTTTTTGTACGTAAGTATTTAAAAGAAACATATGACATGATTAACAGTTTCTTTAATTTTTCAAGGAAGTTCGTCACTTTTTACATATTGATGGATAAGCAGAAAAAGAAATAGATTTTTTCAGGCGATTATTCTGAATCATTTATAACTTTGATCCTCAAATATATTTTTTATTTTCTCAAGGATATTTCTATTTATCACGATTCCGAAAGACACTCGTGTTCAAATATTCAAAAAAAGTATGTAGCCCAACACAAAGTCAGTTTACATTTGAATTTTTTCTAGTGTAGTCATTAATTGCAATGTTTTACGTAACTTCAATTTCAACTTCTTTTATCCGATAAGATTCAGTGGTGTTAATCAAAACAACTGTTTGTCTGACTCATTGTTTATAATTTAGTGATCAGTGAGGATATTATTAAAACGTCATTTAAATGACAATCATAAATAGATACTTTATAAATTGATTTCATGCTCATTTCCACCACAAATGTTCCACGGAAATCGTTATTTTACCAATAGATTTTGCCGTGTTCACCGGGGTCTGACTATTGAGAAATGAGAAAATCATATTTGGCTGTTAGAGATAGAATATGGAATAATTGTGAAAGTACTTTTAAACTGAAGTGAAGGCGATTTTATCAGAAAATGATATTGGAGTATTAGAATGCAATGGCAGTGTCCCAATTGGCCGGTTCCGCATATTTGCATTCTTCTATGTGAATGAGGCAATTGCCAAAAAATCTCCACGAGATGTCGCTTAATTCAAAGTAGCAGATGTATACTATTAGTGTTTTTAGGTCATCACCATATATTGGCGATAGGTATAAATAATCATCACACAAGCTGAAAGAAGAGGTCAGTGAATATCATTTCTGTACAATCAAGAGTGTGTTGTGGTAAACGTATGTATTGTTGAACAACCATGGACAAGTTTATTTACCAAATCAAGATCACTCATTTGACACAGATAACAAGAGTCGAAAAATAACCGAATTGAATAGAAAGTATGCTCCACACCCGTCACAAACTACATGCTAACACGACTTCTATTCATGAATGAGAAATTACAGCAACTGAAACAGTTTTTTTGTTGACCGACTCTTTCTCCGAAATGCCAGCGTGTGACTCATCATGAGCATCGATTTCAGACTGCTTCAAATTCAGATCCCGCTCGCCTCTGGACCGAGACCTCGGAAGGGATGGAAATCGTGAAGGGGATGGAAAACGTGAATCGCGCATCCCCAATCGCATTCGAGAATGTGGAACTTTGGAAGTATAGTGTGACAAGAGTTTGTTCCTTTGTCAGAACGATATTGACCGATGGTGGTTGAATGAATGTTTGCTGTCACTTGAAAGAGTAAGTAGCGTCATTTCGTTGGTTTTATGGAATGAACACGCAACCTTAATATGAACAATGCTGGTTCAGTGACCTGTGACTTTCGTTGCCAGGAAAAATCCGGTTTGCCTCATCAAACGCGTTCCATGTTGGTAAATGTGGAGTGAGCTGCTTAATGTTATAGGACAATAAGTTCCTTGGGAAAAACTTTCCTTTTCTCTAATGTTTATTTCAGGTACAAAACACAAACACTACAGGAAAATCCTTGGGGCGATCTAAGGCGGTGTCTGTACGGAACTGGCGATTTACGTTGGATTTTAATCGCTGGAGATTGAATTCATTTGGAAAAACATTTTTAGGAAGTTTATTTCACATGAACGCAGTTCTCCAGATGGAAGAGTTCTTGAACAGTGAAGTTCGAGGTATACCGAGTTGAACCTCAAAACGATGAGCAGCTACAGTCTTTCGCGTATTTCTGATATGTACCGTTTTTAGTGGAATCAAATGTGCCAAGTCACCTACCGTGAAATAATCTATAGAAGAGAGACATATATACAACCTTTTATCGAAGTTCCAGACTGTCAAGGTTGCACATGTAATGTTGCCATCAATGTTTGATGTTTTTCGATGTGATCGAAATCTGATGACCAATAATATCACTAAAGGAGGTGGTGTCCTGTTGGTGTCCAAAGATAATTATAGGTTGCTACCAATTTCGTTTTTGGATTTAAGAGACACACTCCCTGAAATTGATATTGTAGGCTCCAAATTAGTACTTTGCAGCTTCACTTCGAATATTATTGTAGTTTATATACCCCCTTGTTGTTCCAATATTCACTATGAAACATTATTCGATTTTCTGGAGAGCTCTGATTGTGTTACTAATGGGAATTTTCTATTAATTGGTGACTTCAATATCCCTAAATATGATATAGACTTTAATGATACCAAATTTCAGTACATCTTCAACTTTATGCAAGCAACTGAATCTCAAATATTGATAATTGCAAACTGGATCTAGTTATAACCAACTGTGACGATTGTATCGTCTCGAAATGTGATCAAACTTTTGTTAGCATAGACGTTCGTCATCC
>WOGN01004891.1:0-13673 GCA_015342105.1 Leptinotarsa texana | reverse complement strand
AAGCCCTGGAAAATAAATATTTCAACAGACCAAAAATCGCCTCTAGAAGTGTAAATGATACATTTACTCAGTCATCTGGAATAGGAACGATATACGAGAAAACAAGTTACGACTGTGTCAAAACAAATCAAACTCTAGAAGGAATAATGAATGACTTGGACGAGCTCATGAATGCCGACGTGAATGAGAAATATAGACCCTACGAACGAAGAGACTTATCATTCAATGAGAGGGGGCTGGAAGAAACTTCAGGAAGAACTGGATTCAAATTGACTGAGATAAAACAACCACGACATATATCCATTCACGACTCTCAGGACCGAATCCGAAATGAGGAACGCTTGAGAAATTACAAATATTTTAGTACTAGTAACAAATTTGGGGCTGAAAGTGAGCAACCACCCAAAAAAAAGAATACAACTTCAGACAAAGATTCTCCTGGGAATAATTACATTTTTATAAAAGCAACGTCTGTATCGAGTCCAAACTCCCCCGGTAAAGCAGACAAGGTAAAAATAAAAATGTACGGCATGAAAAATGTGTCATGCAAAAGTGACGATCCTTTTGCTGCCGCTATCGACATTTCTGAATCTCAAGTAAGAAAGTTTCGTTCCATGAAGCAAGACATAATGGATATTGAGACTTTTTGTCAAGAAATGCAGAAAATAACTCACGATGAAGATAAAACTGAAGAGGATGTAAAGCAAGAGGAACATGTCAATAAGGGGCCCTTCGATGGCAGTCAGTTGCAGAATTATGTTTTGAAATCTTCTTTTCTGACGAAGGAATTTGATACACCAACTAAAATCAATTACTTTTGCGAGACCGACACTTGTTCTCGAAATAAAAACAAACAACTAGAATTATCTGAAAAATTTAGTGGGACCAGTGGAACAAGTATAAAAAAAACTTTTGAGGAGTTTGAATAGTGCTTTGGATAATTCCATATGTAAGGTTGGCAATTATGAATGATTCTGTAGTTTATCTTAATAAAACAAATCACCACCTGATATGATTCTAATATCATTTGAAATCTCCGAAAGAACGAATGAAATTGAACTGAATAGATGAAAACAACAATTATATTTGGCTATGAAATGTGAAATGGGATGAAAAATTAATGAAAATGAACAAAAGAATGAAAGTTGAACAATTGAAAATGAAATTAAAAATTACAAAAGATTTCGAACTAAATTACAGGACGACGTTTTGATTGTTAGTATCTGCAATCAAATTTGGATGATGACTGGACTATTCTTGTGAGAGATGCCTATTTATAGGTCATTCGAACGCATTCACCTAGCCCCTTTCCCTTTCTTGGCTTCATTGGTTTACTTGACCATTTGTTCATTTGATTATATTTTATTTTTTTACATTTTTTATTTCCTCAAAATAAGAGTACAAAGTATCGAAATTTTAACGTATAGCTCTTTAAAATGAATTTCGAGATCGACCGCATTAGCTTAGGCAAAATTGCCTGTCTGCCATGTGCTCGATCAGATGAATTTAGAGTTAAATGTACATTGTTCGACATGGTGAGTAAGCAAAATAAACTATATTCCTGATATTGAATATCGTACTTTCGGATGTGATCAACACAGGGGAGAGGGTGTGAATACTTGGTATTTTCTCTTTGTTGTTTTTTTTCTGTTTTTTTCTTAGGTTGATTTTGTATCCAGAATATCATAAAATTTCTTAGGATGATTCATAACATATCTTTTTGTTTCAATATTGTATTTCTGCATTGAAAAATTTGGGACCGAAAAAAAAGAAAGTTCTTTGTGTTAATGTTTTTTTAAAGGATTGCACATTAACATCCATGTTTGCGGTAGACCTGGTTTATCCTAATATTTATCTGGTTGAATTTCTCTTGATTTATGAACTTTCTCTTCAAACATTGATGAGTGTATAATAGCTTAACATTCAATATATTTGCTGCCTGATATAGGTTATCGGTGGAAAAACGTTCATTTTTTTTCAGAATTATTTTTAATAGTTGTTTGTGTGATGTTCAGTGTGTTGTTGAAAGCTCCACCCCAAATGTTTCATCATTTTGTGTAACTCTACGCTAGCTTGACTGAATGCGTCGTTGCACAACATATATGCAGCTTCTTTGATCTTCCTCTCAAACCACTGTTCACCTATGTAGATGATCTCAACTTGGGACGACTGGATGTTATATGTTCAAACATTCTCTGCTCTTTTAAAATTGTTAGTTTATCCTCGCTGTGTGTATCTCTTGTACTTCCAATGGGCTCACCGATATGGGTTTTGCTGTACTCACACGGCGTACGGTGAATGCAATTCTTGGAATCGTAGTCTACGTTTGGTGGCCTTTTTTGTATGGCTGCTACGGATGGTGTTTCCGGATCTGAAACATGTGCTGATAGTATACTTGGACTAATTTTGTTTAATCTTTTCCGACCATTTTCTGACGTAAAAAAGGGCAAACGATGGTTGTGACGACTTCTCTTCCTTGTCTTCCCTGTCTTCTAGTCAAAGTCTGTTTCACCATTACTTGAAGATCTTTTTTAATGATGCCCAGTTTTTCTAGAAACTTTTCTTCGTATTACAGAGCCCGAAAAGCACGATCTACCAGAGTCTTGATGATCCCTCTATTGGTTGACTGATGGTGTTTGGATTCATGATTCAGATTCGCGTGTGGGTGAGTTTTCGGTCCTGTTCAGCAATAACTCTAAAAATGGTAATTCTTGTTGTCTTCCTTTCCCATTGTGAAGAAGATAAAAGCATTTACGCTGTCAGTGTGCTTCAGGAAAGTGTCTAGTTTCATATTCCCATGGTTCCATACTACGATGGTGTCGTTAACGTATCTTAATCAGACTAGGAGCTTCTTTGATGACCATATATATGTTGGCTTCAACTAGGGAAGTGGCGATCCCATTAGTATTTCTCCTTCTTGCGTGAAAATTTTGCTCTTCAGTTGGAAATAGCAGTTCCGTACACAGCATCCTAGTGAGTCCATGACTACTTTTATTGGTGAGTAGGTCATCGTCTTGGAATATCTCCCACTGTATGATTTGAAGTACCTCTTCGACAGGACCATTGGTGTGAAGGATTTCCACGACGAAACTGATCAATTGATTTCGCTTCGTGACTTCAATTGCCTCTAGTGATGAAGATGAAGATGAAGTTTTTTTATAGTGGTTGTATAATTGAAACATTATTTTTTTTATTGATCTGTGAATGATCATCCAAGTCATGTGCATTTCTATTCACCAATTACTGACGTCACTTTTTTGGATCCGAAATGATCATTTTGCTATCAGAAAGAGAATTTTTTTAAGGGCAAATCACAAACACCACAGGAAAATCTTTGAGGCGCTCTCAGAATGGTTCCTGTGCGAAAGTAGCTCCAAAGAAGGTCTGATCTGAGCTTTATAAAGCATCAAAAGTTGCTGAGATGTGTACAGTTCTCTAGTTCGGAACAGTGTTCCAAGCTTTTGAGAAGCATCATTTGCAATTCCAGCGACACGATTGTGCCAAGACAACAAACCAAGTTGGTATCATCAGGAGACGGTCGTTGTTTCTATTATCTATAAAGTTTGTTCCATATAAAAAAGACTAGCAAGCGGGTGCGAGCGGAAGAAGTGGTGCCCTGTGTCTGTTCAAAAGTGTCTCCACAAATTCGCACTTTCATTCATCGCCTCAAAACGCGCGAGAGAAACAGTTCCAGGCCGACATTTCTCATTAAAGTCAATTCGAAATTATCAGTTTGATGCTATTACGTCCTCACAATTGAGCACACACTATCTGTGTAAAGAAAAGGAATATTCCGACGCGGCATCGACCCTTTTCTTCTTCCATTGTTCGCAGGAACAATATTTGGCATTCGAGTCTGGTGCGGAGCACGGGGCATGCCTATCGAACGAGTTAAGAATGGTCGATTTATTTTCGAGGCGACGGCAGCCTTCGCAGCGGATATAGGTGAGAACGTCTACAAATGAAAGATTTGATTTAGAACCGAACGGGAGATACGAAGAGTTTTTCGAGTTTCAATCTGGAATTAATTGGTTTTTGTTATTTACCGTTTCAGTTTCAATGAGAACAGTTGCTGTTTTGCGAATAGCTCGATTACCAACTGGACTTGTACTGTTCATCGTCAAGTGTCGGTAGGAAGATTTTTCAGTTGTAATCCAAATTGAAATAATTTTCAATCGATATCAAGATACCATTTCGAAATTGTCAAAAAGGTCGAATATATATTTTCTATCATTCGTATCGTATTCTCTATTCCGTTACTATAATCAGTATATCATATTTTTGAATTATGTACGTTTTACAATCATCTGAGAGCAGCTTTGTTTCGATGTTTCAATTGATTTTTGTTGTACTTGAAATATTTGATGAAAAACAAAGCATCATGAACATATTCCATATCATGAGATATTTCAAACAATAAAACAAATTATCACGAAGAGAAAATGACAAATTTGAAGGGATATGAAGATGTGGGAATTTCTCAAAGAAAGGCAGGGGACAATCAATTTCAAAAACTAACACTATATGAAGATGTGTAAATCATGCAAAGAAGTAACTTTCAGGCACAATCTGGAAGCAGAAACCCTCTCGAAATAGCTATTTTCATATTAACATTGAATTACACGATATCTCGCCGTGAGGCACTTGCCTTGTTGATGAAAAGAAATATTTTTCAATCAAGAAAATTTCATTCTAATGATAACAATGACAAACAATTAATGAATATATATATAAATCAAAAGTATTATCGTCATCAAATATATTGAGGTCCATATAAATTACTCACATTCCAGGAATCTAAAAAATGAATCACCAGTACTAACTCATCAAATCATTTATTTTACATACCATCTCATTTTCTATTCGATTTCTCGATATAGTATTCCATACTATGAACACTTTTTATGTTTGAATGGGGTACATTTTGAAGAGATTAATTCTTGCGAAAAGAAATTTTTTGCTTTCTACTTCTCCATCTAGGTACAAAAAATATGTAGATCAAGCAAAGAAGTAACTTTGAGAGATAAACTGAAAGAAAACATGATAAACAGTGAAATGAAAAGTACTTCAGAAATAATACTTCCATATGAACATTGAATTTTGCAAAAAATACTTGCTCAACCAATTTGTGTCTGCATAAATTATAATGTTTAATCTTACTTATACATTTGATAACCCGCTTCTGCAGTACTAATACAGAATGGGAAGACTTTCCAGCAAAGAGCTGCCCTCATTGAACATTTAAATATCAGCTAGATACGACTGGAAGAATAACTCTCCTACGGACACATATTGGCATTTTTAAAACTATATGCTGGACAACAATAAGTTATATTTCATCCCATTGAACATTAAAATATCATAGATGAATCAGATGAATTGCATAAGCGATGTGGTAATAACAATGTCCCAGATTTGATTATTGAAACTGAGTACTGGCTGTATCCCAACAAAAACTCTAATTTTCCCAATTATATCTCATGTTTGGAGTACTCTAGAACTGAAGATGCTCATGGTGGAATCTAGATTCTAGTGAAAAAAAAACTTTGAAACTGATATATTGGATCCTATCGCACATAGGAATGCGAGGTAATAAAGAAGTTGATGAACTAGCCAAAGGAGCACTAACTAGCTCAATTTCTGATATTATAACCAAAACGATGACGGGTGACATGCAGAATTCAAATGAAGTGACCATGCTGGTCGCATGACAAAACCGTTGGCAAGATTCAACTTCAAAACTGAGAGAAGTGGAAAGTTTCATGAAATCATGGACCTACGTAAGGACCGAGTAATCCTTACCTGTTTAGAGGTGATAAAAGAGCAAACATTCTGAAATATCACATTGTTTTCTCACACAAAAACGAAAACGTTTCTATTAGCCCTCAAGCATTCATCGAATCTTATTGAAGTATATATCCTGTGATATCAAATGCTTCAATCATGCATATATACTGAATGAACTTTCAAAATTGTGAATTGTTTTACTTTACATGCATATTTTTACGTAATTAATAAGAATTCATATCTACTCAAATTTTGACTATTCTGATGAAATTTTCATAATCGAATCAACTATAATTTTTGTATGTTTACATTCTTTCGCAATATTTCTCCAATCTCAGTGTATCTAGAGATATATTAACTCAACTGGTTTTATGAAACGTGAACTTCTCAAATGCTTACTCAGTTATTGATAGTTTATTTTTTATTTTACAGAGTGACAGCATAGCCGATTCAGAACCAGCTTCCAAGGACATGACAGCTGTCAATACGGTGAGTTGCCTTAATTCAATGACTCCTTACATGCAATGGCAATATATTGATCTAAATATTTTTGCGAATGGCAATGCTTCAAAATCTCGTTGATTCCAATTGATTTCACCCATATAATCTAAACCAAACAATTATTCGAAATCTCAATTTGATTCACGCTACATTTTGTTTAAGTTTATTTTTTGCACACTCAGTCTAGTACTGGTGAGCTTATAAGTGGTAATAACAAGAGCAATACATTGATTCCCAAATAAATTAAAAAAATAATATTTTCATGGTAGATACCTTTTATTTTTCAAATTATTTTTGAGGTCCTCCTTCTCCATAATGAATGTTCACATAATGTTTTCATTTCAAAAAACTTTGTCTCTTGTGTAATCCGATGTTAGTGAGAAAGTAGTTGTTTCAGAGAGATTTTTTCTTTCAGTTTGTATCTGTGACATGGCTATGTCACTTCAGTGACATTCATCTTGAGTTTTCTTTCAGTTATCTATCAAATCAATAACTCATTTGAAACCAGAATAGTTCACTATAACTCAATTTTCAGGTTTCCATCGAACTGCTCAAATTTTGTGAAATATTTTTTATGAAAATCTATAATTTTATCAGATGACTTCCTTCCATTAGACGGAACTTTGTCGAACCCATTAACAGACTTCAATAAAAACCTTTTTAAAATACCTACTTTCAGATTATAAAATTTCAAATATTCTTTCGTGGGGAAATTACCAATACAGCTCGAGTTGGCTCGACTTTGTGATAGTTGAAAAAGTATACTTTCACAAGGGTCGGTTGAAATTTGGACGTCAAATTTTATGCGCTCCTGGAATAGCAAAGATTAACTCCATAAAAGTCTGCAAACTGCAAAAGTGTTTCCATATCCGTATTTTGCATGCTTTCAACTGCACGGTTTGCAATTAAAAGAATAACGGAGCATGAAGTCGATGAGTTATGGACGGACATGGTGAATATGCGCGCTTTGAAACTAAATATATCTGGAAAAATTTTTTGATGGTCTTGGGACAGCAGAAAAAATCAAAAAATTCATCCCACTCTATGTGTGACATAGCGCAAAACATTCTAGTAACAGAGGGTATGAGGTGTTCATATGTACATAAAAAAACTGTTCCACTCTTGTTTTCCTGTCAGATGTGGCCCCCATACAAACGACAACCCCTTGAAAAGTGAAAACTGAGAAAATCGACGACGTATAATATTTTAACGTGCGATTCCTATTACGGGTTGGGCGGTATACGGTGAAAATCGTTCATCCGGCCGCGCGGCTCAAACTATTATTTCACCTGATGTCAATTAAATGAGAGAAACAAACCATTCACGCCTTCCTAACCGACTACCATTACACCAAAACAACCAAAAAAACAAGACAGCCCCAAAAAGACAAGAACATCGGATTTACCAGCAGTTGTTGAAATTTTCGACTTCAATTTATCCTGCTTCTCCGCGCTTTTCATGCTGTTGCATCATCATCAGAACCCTTCAGAAGACATTAAACTATCAAGTAACTGATTACTGGACCCCAGGTAAGTCTTTCTTGCTGTTCAAACCGTTTGTGTTTTCAAATTCAAATCACAACTTGGAAAAATTAGGTGAATTTTAAAATTTTCATAAACTAGTTTCAAATATTACAGACGTATTGTACCTACTGAATTTACCTGAAATCTAGGCTCTTATCTTCTTTCACCCTTGGTGTGAAATTATTTCTTAACAAACTCTGCAATGATAATGCTGTATACCAGCAGGTATACAGTGTTATTCATTATATATAGAGTAAATCAAACAATATGTATTTCAAAGATTGAAGCAATATGAATATTATCATATGAGCAGTCCAACAGAAATAAAATCAGTAAATTAACTGTGAGCTCACAACATTATCAGCAGGCTTCAGATTTTACTTCAATACACTGAAAATAAATATATATTCAGTGATACGACTCAGGTTGATTGCCGACCCTTTCGAATTTCATTAGTAATGAACAATTACCGTGATTAGAAGAGAGCTTTTTGGCTTTTTACTTCTTCTTTTTCATACGAAAAATATAGGAAACTATCAAATGGGAAAAAAAGCAAATGATTTCGAAATGAACTCTACAGAGCGATGTGTAAATCGTGCATATGAGTTACTTTCAGATACAAACTTGAAGAAATAGGCTTCTTTAGACAGATACTTCCAGAGGAAGCATAAAGTAATACTTTCGAAACAACTATTTTCGTTGTATGGACAATGAATCATACTGAAATCAAATTCCAAACATTCGTTATAAAATCAAAACAAATATCATCCATAAGAACACTACTCATTTTTCTTGTATGAATATAGAGAACTAGAAAGTCCAAAAGCTCTTTCTCTGAAAACGAATTCCCCCTTGAAAAATACCCCTTTTGAATCAATTGAAGAAATATTTTTTCCAAATCGATTGGCGATATATTGATATCGTATAATATGACCACCGCTAAGATACTGGTAACCAATCTTGTTCAAAGGGAAATTTAAAAAAATATCCACCAATAATTACGATCAACTCTTTCTCAAATCGAATGATTCAAAACAATCTTTTTAATCCTCAGGGTAAATGTTTATTATTTGCTCATTAGAAAAAAAGTAATACAAATCTTGAAATTATGAAATAACAAAAATTAATTTGTGCTCCGGAGCAACTTCATTGATTCCAGTATAATATGCATCTACCTCAATGCTCTTGTTTCAGCGATCTTCTCCTTTAAATAGGGCGATTTCCCAAGTTCTACAAAATAAGTCTCTGTTTCGATGATGAACTCGGTATTCAAGCTGAATCTTTTTTCCTAAATGGAATTTTTCATTTCCGAAAACAAATAGTAAAAGGAGAGGGCCAAAGCAGGCGAGTACGGTGGCTGATGGACCAATTCGTAGCGTAACTTGGCCAATTTCACTCGTCGCTTTTATGAATGAGTGAGCCGATGAGTTATTGTTGTGGAACAGAATCTTTTTTCGACTTGTGTGGCCATAATTCCTTGATTTTTTCTACTATATAAATACAGTTTTTCAAATGAAAGAGTGATTGAACAGTGAATTTGAAGGTGTAGATACTGAGATGAACCCCGAAACGATGAGCAGCCACAGTCCGTCGCGTATTTCTTCCATAAACTCCTCCTGTGAGAGTATCTATAAAACAGAGACGAATATTTCAAACCTTTCTTCGATGTTCCAAATTATCAATGTTGCAAGTTGTAAGGGTTAAACATTACATCATTTATAATTACTAAATTTAACATTAACTTAGGCCCACTCTCCAATGACCAAGAGTAAAACATTGGATTCGTTAAATAAATCAATGATAATGATTTCGTACCTACTAGAGCATCTTGCAGAAGATAGCCGAACCATCAACCCAATCTACAACACTTATATTTTTACAGAAAGCAATATCAATTTCGGGTCAGTAGATATGGATAAAATACGCATGAGCGAATTCAATTTTTATCGAAGGAACATGGGCTCGCGGGCTCGCGCTCTCTTCCGATTGAACAATCGTACGAGCAATATCGATTAGAGTCTAGATCGCTTGAATTGAATCACATTGTTTTAAATACCTTAACATAATCTTCCTTTTTCGATTTTTCATAAATTATTCGATGTTTGAATAAGAATCTCAGGTACGTGAAAGGAGAGTTCCTAGAATTATTTGTTAGCATTATATTTTTTGTGATGTACTGTTTGGAACCTTTGGTGTAGTAATTAATATTACTGGAGTTTTTGCCCAACACCAAATCGTTATTTTCACACCTCGACACATGTTTCGATCACCAAGTGATCATCTTCAAAAGGATGATAAATTTAAGAGGGAGATATCTTCCTCCAGTGTTTATAGCTTTTGAAAAGCAAGCAACCTTTGCAATTCCAGCGATATGACTGCTAAGACATATTGGTGTCCATTCTATTCTTCAGCAAACTTATCGAAAAGTGCAATTGTCTGTCCTGACATCATTATATCCGTATCGGAGACATTTATCTTTTTGGAGAAAATCGATGCCTGGGTTTTCGTGGCATTGAATTGCCCTGGTTAATTCCAGCCCAACTCAAAATCACATCTAGATCCTCATATATGCACCTTCCTGCTGCTGGTGAAGATGTGTATTCGTAGCCAAGGTCCTGGAATTCAAATGGAATAACGAGACAAGTGTGCTATTGTCAGGAAAGCAATATATTGGATTAATGATTTTTTTCAATGAGGAAAAGTATATTTTGAGTAGATGATATTGAACGGTTATCAATTTTTTGAATGAATTTTCGTTACTGTTTTGTCATGAAGTTGAAATTGATGAAATTATTTCATTGTAGCCACAAATATAGGAAATAGTAGGCATTACAACTGTATATGCAGAGTAGTGGGTTTGAATTGCTCAGTTGCTCTGGTTAATACCAAAAAATCATATTATTTATTAATCCATGATGAAATATTTAAACTTTTCAAATTATTCACTACGCTTCGCACTTGATTAACTGTTTCCTGTTAAATAACAGCTTTTAGGAGTACAAACACATCGTAGTACCTATAAATAACTCGACTGTAGTGTAAACGGAATTCTCAGTTCCTGTTCACATTGCTAGGATCTAGACATGTATTAATTATCAAAGGTTTCTGTTAGAGACAAAGGGGTAATAGACAAAGGCATATTGCATTTCTGGAAGCGTTCAGTTGTCTTCGTTATACAGGGTGTTCTACCATATATGGTTTTCAAATCTTGAAACATAGAAAGAATGGAAACTCATTTTGATTTTAGTTTAGATCTAATTCAGAAAGAAGGCCATCTGCGGAATATTTTGCCATTTAACGTCACTGGTTACTTTACTATTTGCTCATATTGTGTTCGAATATTTCTGTGTCCTGTTCGATTCAGATATTCCACGTCTTTCAGGAGATATTTGCAATGACAAATCAGATATGGAGTCAGAAATATGGAATGACATTATCATATTCAATCAAAATTAACCAAAACTAAATCAAAATTCAAAACAAAATTAGGGGTTCACAGTTGTTTTTTGAGATCGAGTCATCGTTATATATTATATTTGACATTTTTTTATTGATTCGGCCCTTACCTGATGAAGATCCACAAGTTTGTGGAGATCAAATCATGAGGAGTGGCTCGTATCAATAAGTTAGATTGTCAAATTCATACGTATGAGTCAATATCGTCAAAATATCTGAACTTGTTTTGATGATACTTGCACTTGCATTTAAGTCGAAGGGTGAGCCACAAAACATACTACTGATAGATTTGGAGAAATGGGTTTCCTATGACATTTTTGCATATTTGTTTGGAGATCCAGTTATTATAAATATGTGACAATATTGTATTTTTGGAGATATTACCTACACATGTGTCAGACTAATAACCTCATTCCTCAATACGGTAAAATAACCCTTGATAGTTTTGATGATAATATATTTCCGCGATGGTTGGCGGATTTTTTTCACTCCAAAAATTATTGTTTTTAGAAAGTCGACTTTATCTGCTGCTATTCTCTATACACTTGCACTCTCTAAAAATTATGAGATTCTAGTGGAATACATAAAATATACTTCGTCGTATTATTCGTAAGAGTAATGATCATTTCTGACGAGTAGTACACTTTACTTATCACTTGACACTTATTACGAAAATCTCAAATTAGGGGTCATTCGTGAAGGATATTTGGATGTTGAAAGTTGAAAATAGGAAGCATCCCAACAAATCTTCATTCATTTTTTTTCTATTTCTACTTGGTTTTTAAAATTAAAATCACCACAACGATGTATACAAATGAGTATTTGAGTTTCCCACTTTTCCCATTTTTTCATTAAAATTCGAAAAATACCATTTTTTCTACCAGATCACAAATTGATATAGCGGTATGCACGTTTCCACTTTTGATGTTTTTATTTTTGATTTTCAACTATATATTTCAAGTCGGTATACGGTGATTATATTTGACATTTGAAAACAAATTCTCAAAGCCCAAGAAAATAATTGAAACACCACTGTGAAATCATGAATTTGTTTATCTATGATAGACCTCAAAAGAAGTGACCAATGAAAATGGTCATTTGCGATTGGTTGCCTACAGACCCAACAAGAAACGAACGGTCAGGCAATTTACGTTGTTTTCAAAGGACTTATAAAAATGCTTCAAACGAATTGGAGGCTGAAGTTCAGATGTTGAGCAAACTCTTTAGTACTATTTTATGGTTACTCTTCTACTTGATTCAAAAGTGATTTTTTGACTTGGGTTGTTCCAGCAGTAGGTGAGTGATGTTCTATCTCCGACTGTATTTTTCGAAAGAAAAAAACTGGTTTACTTTTTGCATTTTTGAAAAAGAAACCTTTGGGTTTCTACTACTCCATCTTGATACAAAAAAAATGTGGAAATCTTCCAAAGGAAGAAAGGAAGTAATATGAAAATGAGTAACTCTATACATGGATGTGTAGATCATACAAAGTAGCAACCTTCAGACACAAACTGGAAGAATGCCCACCTGAAACAGCTGCTTTCATGTAAACATTGAATTACACGGAAGGAAAAAAAATCTCTCGAAACAAATAATTTTATATGAATACTGAATTATACAGAAGATACTTTTCTCTACCCAGTTTGTATTCCCAATATTCGTTATGGAATGAAATCACATAACATTCACAGGAATACTACTTTAAATGAATGATAAAAAATTGCACCTACGTGAAACAGTGTCATCCTCACTGGTAGACATCGATGTTTTGCCGTAAGCCACTTGCCTTAGGGCTCTTATACATTATAGAAAAAACACACAATTCATCAATGAATTACGATTTTTTGTCACGGAATAAGTTTGATCTACTTATGTCATCGATGATATCGTAATGACATTCATTCACCTCTTTGATCCAATCCCATAACCGAAAAATGTTTCGAATGCAGTGAGTTAATATACAAGGTACAAAAATTCATGAAGTAATTATGTATTTTTTTGGAATACTGATAATTTTTCATTAGATGATATCGTTATCAAACCAGAAACTAGTAAGTCTACGAGCTCCCAAATGGTATTTTTTCTGTACTTTCTTTCTAGCATCTTTCATAACTAGTTCATTTGTTTATTTTAGACTGGAAGTGTCTGGGAAACAAAATTAAGACATATCTGTTTATTTATTTAGATAAGACGGATGTAGATAATGTGCTTTAAAAAATGAAGCCAGAATTTGAACAAAGATATACGGTTAATGATATATCAGTGATCGATGTGCCGAGTCCATTCGATGATAGTAATATCGATGAGAATTATTAGCGGGTGACGAAGGTGGTAACATGGTTAAAAAAAACTATCAGTGATACTGGAATAGAATATTTGTCTGCAGGAGGAATAATCAGAAGAGGA
>WOGN01004890.1:0-13674 GCA_015342105.1 Leptinotarsa texana | reverse complement strand
TCAAACAAGACTCAACCTCTAACGGAAGCAAGAAACACTTTGGAAGGTTCGAAATAGATGAAAATTTCAGTCTAGCAGACCACTGTTATAATCTTCATGCAGTCATTGTTCACTGTGGTTCTGGCGTTGAATTTGGTCATTATTACGCCTTGGTCAAAGACGAAAAGGACTGGTTTAAGTTTGACGATAGTCGTGTCACGAAGTGTTCTGGCGATGCATTGAATTTATTGGAGACACCCTATATTTTGTTTCATAAGAGAGAGGACATTGTTAGATCAAGATCTTCAGATGATGTGGTGTTGAGGGTTTTTTCGGGTTTTCCTGCAGCTGAAAAAGCAAATGCGCCACTGGAATCGATGAAGTCGCCCCGGAGCGCCAATTGATTGTTATTGTTGTTTTTATTTTATTTTTAACGTTGTTTTAATCATTTTCAGATATTATTTTGAATTTGAAGGGCAATTATAACTTGCATAAAATACTGGTGAAAACTTTTGTATTTATTTAATAACGATTAATACCGCATCCGCTTACCATTTACCATATTATATGTGACCAATTTTCATATATTGTTTTGAATTTGAAGGGCAATTATAACTGGCATGAAATACTAAAGGAAACTTTTGTATTTATTTGATAACGATTAATACCGTTTCCGCTTACCATTTACCACATTATATGTGACCATGATTTCAAACATTCAAATGATTCAACACCATACAACGCTGTTTCGACTCACCATAATTCAGTGTGCTAGATTGAACCATAAATGCATTTCTGTAGCTACTTAACTGTCATTAATGAGTAAGCCTGCGTAAGTGAGATCGATGATATCTTCCCTTGTGAAGACGCAAAGAACTTAATCAAGACAAAGAACTTAATCCTTGGACAACAAGGTTTCCCAATGCGATCATTTGCAAAACCAAGCTTCGATATCGACCAACAACAAATTCGTTTCCACTGCAGCTTTTATGGCAAGCCAACCAGTTGAAAACCAGATAACAAACATTACGCATTTATGATTCAACACCATTTGTCTATCAGTGTTGCCTGGATGAATGACGCATGCATTGCTGGACTCAAATGTCCTTGAAGGACAAGCCAGAGTAATTGAGAGTGATGGCATCTCCTCCTACGAATACGTCAGCTATGGGATCGACAGATAAGTCAATCCCCAAATATCAACGATAAACGAGGCTTCCAAAGGCGGTCAGTTGCAAAGCCTAGCTTCAACATCAATCTTTGATGATATTCGTCGTGTCTTTTACTACGGTTTTCATAGATGGCGTTTCCGTAAGGGGAGATGTCATCGACCTTACTTCTTGAAATGTGTGTAGACATATATGCCACCGCGGACTTTTCTGTAGACCAATGAAAAAGAAAGAACAATAGTAATAAGTGAGTTGTTTTTTATATCTCTAAATATTAATGAACTCTTTCGATGAAAGCTCGTAGTACCATTTGTCACGCATACCATCTTCATATTTCAACCAATTCCAATGAAATATTGATATATTATTGATAAAAAATATATGGAAATTCGATAGTTTTTCATTTGTCGCGTTCAGACACACAGTAAGCGCTTTTTCATATGGGAAGCTTCGCGTCTCTCGCTCTCGAGAGAGAAGAAGGTTTTTACAGCCAAAATGTAACGAGTCCAATGGAGCCTTCAGACAAAGAGCGGGAGCCATCACGTCAAGCATTTAGTTATTACACACCAGAGTTAAGATCTCGTGAAGGTAACACCTACTGAAAGTGAATAAAAGTGATATTTCCAGTGAAGACAAATTGAAGTGAATGCCAAGAGAGGATATTCAAAACGTGTTGGTTGATTCTCTGCGGAGTGCACATGTGCTGACGTTGTTTTTCTCTTTTGAAATCATGCTGGTGAGTTGTGATTTCCTTATTTATATCATTGTGCGAGCTGTTCATTGCGTATAAATGGTTTTCAATACTGTAGATATGTTATTAGCCGGTTTAAAGGAACTGGCTACCTTGATTCTGGCCCATAACAGGGCAGACATCAAAAAGTTGTTTGAATTAGTTCAAACAAGATTAGAGTCACTCCTTCGACTGTACGATGAATTCGAACAGCGAGAGGAAAATTTGAAAAAGAAGATTTCCCAGAGCCGTCACGGAATCGGAAAACGCTTCCGATACCGAAAGTGAGCCTGAAAGCGACAAAATGGCGGTGGTAGAAAGCGTGACCTCTGCTAGGCCAGGTACCTCAACTCAGGTACCCCAAGGGATTCAGGTAAAAAATATACCTTTACCCCCTCCCAAGATAGGCTTACAACCCTCAAAGCGAGTCCAATGGGATATCTGCAACCACACAGGTATCTCACCAAATTTGTTGAGATGGCATCAAAGTATAGTCAGCAAGCATTCCTGATTATAGGAATATGTTGGCCCTACTAGAGAAGTTGAAAATTCCTCACCGTACTTACAGTATGGCTGATGAAAAACCCCTCGGGGTAATCAGAATTCCTGGACATCAAGAACATATAAGACGAGTTCATTGCGAGAGAATTCGACATACTGTCAATCTCCCGCATGATAAAAGCGAATAGCAAAGAGTTGCCGCTGGTTCTTATGCTGGTTCCCAAAGCATAAAGGCATATCTATGACATAAGAGATATCCTGAATATAAGAGTCCGTGCAGAGACTCAGCGACCTCGAACAACGGTACTGGGCAAACGCAACGGAACTGCAAAGCAATTCCTATCTGCGTAAAATGCGCCGGACTTCATTTAACTTCCGATTTCAAAAGAGACCGACAGTTACCTGCGAAGTGTAACAACTGTAAAGATGCGCACCCCGCTAGCTTCCGTGGATTGCATTCCCTGCATATCCTGCATTCCATAGAATGCAAGATACCCGAAGGCACTCCGGATAATCAGCTCCACGGCTACAACCGGCCCCCATGAGGTAGCCTGTTGCCCCCAGAGGTAGCATATCTCAGTCCCAAGGATGCCCATCGGGACCAACGTGACCAGGAGTGGCGTCTCCTACGCGAATACCGCTCAAGGCTCAAGCAGCCGACAACAACAGAATATTAATGCAGTCGAAGGCCTAGTCGCTGCACTAGACCAGCTCAAATGTCTGATGACCCAGTTTCCGAACTACACATGATGTTCGCAGCAAACACCCCCGTCACCCCCAGGAACTAAATGGCTAGACGCCATATAGTACCTGATTCCCTGAAGATTCTCACATGGAATGCCAATGGATTAAACAGAAAGAAACTCGATGTAGAGAACTTCCTGATAGAAAACGACGTGGATATTATGCTCCTGCAAGAAACCCACTTGCAAGGAAACACCATAGCGATCCCGAACTGTCTTTTATAAGTCGGTAGATGCGGAGGTGGCGTAGCCATCCTCATAAAAAGATCCATCAGACATGCTCAAATCGGTCAAGATGAGGATGCGCTAAATCGTTTAGAAGTTATAGGTATCGAAGTAAATCTTCAAAGGGTTTTACACCGAATTATAATGGCATATAACCCCCCTAATAAACGCCGGAAGCAATCAGTGCTCTCTTGCTAAAAACAGACACCGTGACGATAGCAACGCGAAACACACACAGTGGAGTAGAACTACTAATATGAATGGCCGAGCGCTTTACGACCACTCCGACGAACACGGTTATTAGGTTTTGGGACCGCCGTTATCTACCCACTACCAAATACCGAACAGTCCTGATGTTCTTGACATAGCAGTTTTCAGAAACATCACTCTCGACTGGGATATATATGTGACTTCTGAGCCCGACTCAGATCAGAACCCAGTGACACTGATTCTAGGGAAAGGCCCCCCAATACAAAATGATAACGAAGGAATTAGGACCAACTGGGAAGCTCTCAAGGTACTTGGAAACAATCCCCGTCTTGGAACAGCCTCCCGAAACGTCCGAAGCCTTAAACGATACGGTAACACGGTTCAAGGAAAATATAAGAAACGCACTCGCAGCGGTTACCATGACATACGTGGAACTAAGGAAATCCTATAACGAATTTCCTCTACGGATCAAAACACTGATTAGCGAAAGAAACCGTCTTAGAAGAATATATCACAGGGCTCTATTTCCAGCAGATAGAGCCAGTGCGAAGTAAAACGCGCCATTCTTGACTTTAGGAATGAATGTTGGCACGAATACCTCCTGGGACTTGAGCACAGAGATAACTCTCTTTGATGATTTGTCAAGAGCAGATAAAACATAAGAGAAGCCCCGACGCCAATACATGGCCAATGAGGTGTCTGTTTCACAACGGAAGATAAAGCCTTAGCCTTCGCGGATACTATGGAAAATTAATTCAGGCTGAACAAAGATCCAAACGATGACATCGATAGGGATATCCGAATCGAGGAAGCAGTGGAAGTCAGAAAAAACTGAACGGACTGATTCAAGCCACCAAGCCCAAAGAATCCCCAGGAGCTGATGCAATAACAAACAAGCGATAGCGCTAGGTAGGCAAAATGCCCACTCAAATCTCAAAGTTATCATGACAGGACAAGAAATCGCCTGCAGCCCTCAGGTTAAGTACCTAGGTCCAATTATAAACCGCAAGCTTACCTGGACCAAGCACATCAAATCCATGAAGACTAAAGTGAATGCGGGGATGTCACAGTTGTATCCTCTCCTCAATCGCAAGAACAGAGCAATCTAAGTCTTAAAAACAAAGTCTTTCTTTATAAGACTGTGTTTAAACCTATAATAATGTATGCCTCAGGAGTCTGGGGACATACAGCAAAAACACACGTTGAAATTTTAGAACGAGTCCAGAATAAAATCTTAACGTTGGCAATGAACGCTTTGTGGTATGTACGGAACGTGAACATTACACGGAACATGAATCTCCCAATCACTCGGGAGAGTATACAGTCCCTAAATAGAGGAGTTTTCGAAACTGCGAAAACTCTTGAAAACCCCCTAGTCAGGTCCGCGATAGATTACGCTATCAACGACCCTTCCCGCTTCAAAAGGCCTCGTATCTTCTCGAGGTGAGGTCACTAGCTAGTGACCTCGAAAAGCTACGAGTTGACCGGAGTTCAACAAAGAACACGGTGGCGAGAATTAGTCTCGCCGTGCAACGCACGTCTCAGAGTTGTAACTAGGCCTACATCACAGGCAGAGAGCACAATAGCACAACTCGATTGATCAGATGATAGGGATTGCGGAACCACCACGTCTCGGGAGACGAGATCTCTCAAGTCCCCTGCACCTCGAGCTGGGGAGCCATATCTCCTCAAAATGGAAAAGGATAGGTGTGAGTTTCCACACGAGGAGTGAAAACGGCTCTCCCTAGTTGACGCTTCACACTATTTTTCGTGGCAGATTACGATGTGGAGCTGTTAATTGATACTGTTTGTAACCGACCCGCTCTTTGGGATGAAAGTCTCGACATTTATAACACTATATAGAAGTAAACACAAGTAAGTTCACTCTCCGTCATATTTGGGTCAAGATTGCCCACCTCGAATTTTATGCGCGGCTGAACTACAGCGTAACCGACTGAATCTGAGGCGTTTACCAAGCGAGCCAAATTGAGGCATGGAATATTATTACAGAGTGAGTCGTTGTAGGTGGTGTTTTTGTATTTGAGAAAAATTTTTGTCTAGTTGTAAAATGAGCAAGTGTCGAGCTGTGAGTTGCTGTAATTTGCAGGGTGATGTCGGTGATTATATGAAGATTGAAGTTATGAACATATAACGAAAATTATAAAATAAATTGTTATAGACCATAAATAGTGGAGTCATTAATATGTAGACCCTTTATTATGACTTTAATATGATGAAATTGAACTTTACGAATAGTACATGCCTCCAGTTCCACTGAAAATCCTCAAAGGAAAATTGTATGAAGTTTCAATTAACGGAATCGCAGAAATACACTAAAGAGGTCAGATTTTTAGATAGTAGGAAACAATTTTCACTGGCAGCCTTCTTATTGGGACCAAAGTGTTATAAATATATATCCAAGCATTTCAAGCTATCCTCCAGGTCCACACTACAGAGGATCTCCAGAAAATATCCTTTTGATGCAGGATACAATGAATTTATTTTTGATGTCATCCAACTAAAAACCAATAACTTCTGTAATCCAGATACGGATTGCAAAATTTGTTTCGATGGAATGAGCATCAAGTCACACTTATTCCACAATATAAGAAAGGAAAGAATAGTTGGTTTGGTTACCAGCAGAAAAAGTTTAGGAACCAGATATTCTGAGTGTGTTCAGGCCATTAATATACATATAATTAAAATAATCAGGATCCTGAATTTTGAGGTAACTGAAATTGGGGTATTCCTGTGTGTATTTTTGTTGACGGGAAATCAGTCTTTACGATTTTTTTACGATTTCAAAGGTATGACTTGAAAGCTTCCAGTATAGGGCTTGTCCAGTAACCCCTTTTCGGGCATAATAATAATGAAAATTGATTTTATTGGTAAGATAGAAGATACCTATACAATAAAAAAATTATGAAATATAATTATTATTCCTCTCAAAAGGCAGAATTCAGATTCTGGTATTGTGAAGGCATCAAAACCTGCTTCATTCAAGCATGTTTGAATAGTATTGAACCATAATTATCTACTTATGCTAATTCCTATTAGGAAAAAAGCAAAATAATTGGAGAATATTAACATATCATAATCGAACATAATAATCATGAACCAAATCAATTTTGTAGAAAAACAAGTTGAAAACCAACGTATTTTTCAGTTCTTCTCTGAACTATATTATACAGCCAGGAGACATTATACAAGAAGGAATTCTTATTTACTGAAGTTTTATAGGATATTGTGGATTAAATACATTTGTATCTAAAGTTCAAGTGATGAATTTGGGGGCGGAAATTGATATTTTCATGGAGATACCTGAGTATTCTCATTGTGATTATCTTATGAAATGAAATACATGAGAGAAATATTTAACAGGCTCCATATATTCATTTAACCTATATGTCTTGAATGATAAGAAACGCAATAGTGTCTTCTAGTTTTGCCGCGTTTCTAATCTTCTCATTACGAAAATTAATAAACTTTTTTGTCAGATTTTCACAGATTAGTTTAAAAAACTGCACGTATTTCACTAGGACACAAGCGTGTTCCCATGAATATATTTGTATGAACCGTCTAATAATTTGATATAAATATTATTACAGTACAATTAATGAAAATGTTTTGTAAATATCATTGCTATTCGTTGAAATATCTCCGCAAACAAAAATGCATGTTTCATCAAATTTTTCACACATTCATTTTATTATTGTGTTTGTCTCGCTGTTTCACTTCAATCGAAGCTAAATATAGGTGTCAGCCTACACCGTGATACTGTATAACTATTCTGGCCTGCACAACATTCACAACGTGATTATTGGTTCTGCAACTGAAAACACGCGACACGTAAAGTACTATGAGCACGCCACATCCTGCGAAACCGACGGCTGTCTATAACTAATTATTACTTTCAATTAAATCCAATTGATTTAGAATTCAAGACAATAACATTCATCAGACAGTCGATAAACGAGTGTTATCATGTACAAATTTGAAATGGACGATTCAGCATCCGCCATGGAAGAATTGCTAAAGAGTTTCGGTGAGTACATTCACATTTTCATTTAATATTATTTTATTGTATGTTTCTATATTACTGCAATCGAATAGGATATTACAACTTTTGTTGTATAATTTTCCAACAAATCCATTGCTTCCTGTGCCAATTGTGTTATCTGTGACGATAATAACCGAGCATACATAAATAAACGAAAGTTTCATTCATAAAATATTTTACAGGTCCACATTTTTATTGCATATGTCAACAAATTAACACACGTGCAATACAAATCAAATAGAAAAGGAGAATTATGTCATTATGTTTACGGCGTTTCGAAATTGGTTTTCTCGAATTCCACATCAAAAATGGGTATATAAGAAGGTTTTCAATGAACTATAAAATTTTCATAATTACCAAATAGGTTTGAACAATCATATTTTCACTCTTATAGAAAAGATACTTTGCTTGCCTGTTTTATTACACGTACTTGAAGTAATCACGAATCTGAGGTCAGAATTTGACGGTCGATTCTACTTTCAGAACTTCAAAATTTACTAGATATCTACTAACGGAATATTTTTCCATGTTTATATTGTGTAGACGATGAATCATTTATCGTAATATATAGTCCAGGACTATTAGACTTTCTCTGCTAATTCAACTGAAACTGATTGAATTTTTAACAGGTCCTCATTCAATTAAAATTGAATACTATTAAAAAGTCTCGGTGATGCTTATCCCTCAGTTAAACTTTCTAAGTACAAGGTGGCCTTTTATGTTTTTAAACTTCCATGAGATGGCTCTATAGAAATGAAGCACCAAAATATTCGAAAAATTTAAATAACCTAGTACCAGTGATGTCCTGAAACCTAGTACCAGCTTACAAATTGATAGCATAGTTAACTGACAGGAGTATTTGAAATACGTGAGTGTGTGAAAAACTGGATTTTTTATTATTTCAAGAAAAGCTAAACTCGACAAAAATATACAGAATCGTTTCCTCTAACTTTTAGTAATGAAGCACCATCACAACACACTTTTCACAATCGGTTAGGTAGTATAATTTCGCTGGGATCGTGTGGCCGTCAGTGATGAATCTCGTAATGGGCGTCCAAAATTGTTTGTGATTCCAAAAAACATCGTTGCCTTAGACAGGATGATTGAGAAACACGGTACGTGATATAACATGAGACAAAATCTATCCTTGGATATCACAGACAGCAAATGGGTACATTCATTTTTGCATGAATATTTACGTGTGAAGATTCTTTACAAATGTATTCCTCCAAATATAATCGATGAGCCATCTTAATTGATGTAAGAAAATACTCAAAAAATTCAACTGCAAAATGCGTATGTATTATTACTGTAGGTGAAGAAACATAAATATATTTGAATTGAAAAGGGAATATTTTCAGGAGAGATCAGTTTTTTGGCTTCCTACGTCTCCGTCATTGAACAAAAATGTGGGAAACTTCCAAAGAAAGCAAAAAAAAAATTCTACAATAAAAACTCTCTTTCAGATACAGGCTTGAAGAAAAAACCCTTCTCAAATATTTCATAACATTACAGGAATAATGAAAGATATGAGTGATTCCCCTTATACTATTATCCAAAACGATACTGATGGGGTGATAAGACAAGTGTCTTACCCCAAAATTTCGAAGTACACCATTGCGGATGATAGTGTTCCATGTATATAATATTTTTTATCAATACTCTGTGTAGTGTTCCTATGAACGATAGCTGTTTCAGTTCTATAACTAATGTTTGTAGTACAAACTAAATTGGGAAAAGTGATTTTCACGTTATTCAATGTGTATTCAATGTAAGTAGTTGTTAAGAAAAGGTTTTTTCTTCCATGTTATACCTGAAATAAACGTCTATCAATGCACTACATGTCTCTATAAAGAGTTTTTATTGTTTTTTTTTTCAATTACGGAGAATTGGAAAGCCATGAAACTTCTGATGAATCAGAAATTGAGCAACAATACTCTGTATGGGTATTTTGAGGTGAAAAGAAACCCACTCAAATTGTTCGTTCACGGAGCACTTCCAAGAAAGTGTTTGCTTCCTGGACGCATCGCAATCATTCCTTTAGAGCAGAGGTTCTCGAACTTATTTTGTCTACAGCTCACTTCGAGAATTAATTATTTTCCAGCGCCCCCCAAATTTTCTGATGAGAGTAATGTAAAATACCATTGTGTAATATTAGGAAAACTTTTATTCATGTTATTAAAACAAACATTTCAATTTGAATTTTAAAACTAATCTAATATGAAGGATAAATTCGATGATATTTAACAAGTTTGTTAATATCAGGCTCGAATTCACTCAAAAACAGCCGTAAGTCACCGTGTTCGGTAATTTGCAACAGATTTCTGTTTTTAGTTAGCAACATTGCCACAGCATTAAATCCACGTTCACACAAATACGATGATAGGAATGCTATCAAAAATCATTGAACGATGGACCATAATCCAGGGTACAATTGCGGGATTGGCTTTTGTAGCCAAAATTCTTGGTATCCATTTTTGAATTTTATTTTTATTTCCTGGTCCATTATCAGTTCTATGAGTTCTTCTTCCAGCTGGGATGATCCTGCTGTGTTGACATTTGAAAAAGGATCCAACACCCAGTCCATGTTAGGAATCACACGTTAAAAGGAAAGACCTCAGTACTCCTTAGCTCACACAAGTTTCTCAACTTCTGCGAGTTGTCGTTCGTATGGGGGCGACAGCTGGTTAACGAAAAACATAGTTTAAACAGAAACAGATTTCCAATTTTAAAATATCCTGGAATCGTTCTGCGAAATCGCTGTGGAGGTTCTCCAAATGTTGGCAGTAAACAAGCAAGTCGTCGTTGTTGAAGAATACTGTTGAAAAATTAGGGCACTTGCGAAACTTTCGTCTGCCGATATTATTCTTGTATAATAGCAATTTGGCTACAAAAGCAGCAATTGTTTTAATCAAATTCAAGTCATTACTTTGAAGTTGAAGATTGACATCATTAAATAATTCATACAGGTCTATCAAGTACGCAATATCATTCTTTGAAGTGATGAGGTTGTTGTGCAATTCTTTGTTTTCCAAGAACTCTATCACAGAGTCAAATAGATTGTAAAATCGAGTCAGACAGTTACTTCTTGATACGCACAAAACTTTTCTAGTGGTTTCACTTTTTGTATCCGTCTTTAAATCTCTGGCAAATAGTAGTTCACGTATGACAATAACAATGCTACATTGGTTGGTAAAGTGGACTCATCTAACTGAGTTGAGAATTTAGAAAGCTTCAGATGATCATCAATTCGTTTCTGCAGGGAACTATTGCTCAAAGGAATTTTTCGGATAATATCTGCCGCCGGTTTATGGAGCACAGTGGTTATTAATTATTTTATTGCCGGTGAAATTAAATCCTCTCCAATAGTGTGAGGTTTACCTGTTTGAGCAATTAGCAAGGAGATATTGTAGGAAGCTCGGAGTCCGTCATCGTCTTGCTTAGAAGCGCTGAAAAATGTTTTGACACAGTTGGCTGAGCTGAGTGTTTCTTTTCCAGTTCTTGAAAATAATTCACACTTTTGTCTTTTTTAACTGAATGCATTTTATTCAAATGATCTTGTAACCTTGAGGGTTTCATCGGTTCATTCGAAAATGTTTTTTAATAAACTGCCTCTGTTGGAAATGTCGGCTCTCGTTACCGACCTCGTTGCTCCAGTATCGATGGTAAAAAGGCACTGATGATTATTGAGGAATCCGTCAATAACCAAGACGTTACTGTTGCGTCCAATCATGGAAATCGAATAACTGGCGGCTTGGGATGCAGCAGCCAATGTACCTCTCTTAACGCAGGCTGAATTTGGTTTTTCCAAATCACGATGCCCCAGTTCGGGTGATCTCGAACGCCAGTCTCTTCTTTTGTCGCATGTTGGACGTGATCGACAGTCCCACCTTGAATGTCTTTCTCTGCAGCAGTTATAACATTTAGGCCGTCCTCTTGCCGTGTATGCAGTTCCAGTTCACCAAATATTTCTTTAAGAGTTCCTCAAGACCTACCATGAGTTGATCTGCTCCTTCGTCTTCCTTTTCATTGGTGGCCCTCACTAGAACTTTTCGTTGTTGCGAAGCATTTTTAACAGCTTCAAATTCTAGGGCATAAATGATGGCTTCATTCAGTTTTTTATGAAGTGCCATTCTCAATGACTGCTGCAGCTCCGTGTCACGAAACCCGTCGATGAAACTATGGACACTAATTAGGGTTACCACCTCTTAGCTGTCTAAATCGGGGAGAAAAAGAAACATTGATCATCATAACTTTTTATTTTATTTTGAACTTATATGTTTACATTTGAGCGAACAGATTTTAAAATATCTGGTCTATATAATAATAATAATATACAGATTAGAGTACAATTAAAACAAAATATGTGAACAAGTGGTTTGGCGATAAGAGCAGAGCTCTTGTTTCGCAATAAGTTTTAAAGAATATGTAAGTACATAAATATTTGTTTAAAAATATGTCTGGCATTCATGGAGTAGAAACTACAAAACATTTTATTAATTTTTGTGAATTTGGTGTTATAATTAAGCAAATTATATTTCGACTTTAGGTAAAATAGGCCGATTAAATACTAGACCAACAAAAAGTAAGAAACATAGATAAAACCTTAGACAAATATTACACGTTCTATAAGAATAAAATATTAATGTAGAAATAGATGAAGTCTTAGGCAATATGGATAAAATTATGCTACTTATAATACAGTATGATACAACTTTGGGATACATTTGACTAAGACGAACTTATTTCACTCTAACAGATTTTTTAAACATTGTCTATCTTTTTCGAGAATATATTTGTTTCTTGAATATTGGTTTGGAATAAGAATTTTTTATTTTGTGAGGTACGGTGTTATATAATTTAGTTGCCATCAAAGAATATGCTCTTTGTGAAATTGACTTCAACAGTAGGATATGTTAGTTGGTCGCGATGTCGTGTGTTATAGTCGTGGTTTCGTGATGATGCTTTATTTTTGCTGAAATGATACTTCACGTTTGTACAATAGTACATAACTTCACCCTCTTTATACAGGAGATCTGACAAGAAACGTGAATTTCTGCACATGATCAACTTCATGAATCTCCTTTGTAATATATAAAATTCAAATAACCAAGTTTTTGGTTTTTTATTTTTCTTTTTAAAAAAAATTCTACGAAATTTGGTGAAAACTTTAATGTCCCAAATACTACAAAAACTACAACTGCTTTGTCGGTTTGTCCGAGGCAATAATTTATCTTGTGTTCAGAGAGACGGGTAACTATACCATTTTTCGTAGCTCCAATGTAGATCAACCCACAGTTAGAATGAATCCGGTATACCCTGGGTGTTGGGGTCTTAGCTTAAAAAAAATTTGTCAACCCCATACAAACGACAACTCTCAAAAATCGAAACTAAGAGAGTGAGCTTAGGACTAATGAGGTCTTATTTTTCAACGTGTGATTCCTAAGCTGACGTTAGACTTTCTCTGATAGTTTTCGTTGTTTGGTTTCACGTTTTATTTCCCTAAATTCTACCAATCCGATCTACAACATTTTCAATATAGAGAAGGAAGGAATTAACTTTTCCCTTGACGGACCTAGCTGAAATTACTGTGGCAGCTGAGCCCGGTGTTTAGATTAAAAATTTTTGACCTCGTGAGTCTACCCAGGAAACTACTCCCATATTACTCTTCATCATATTATTGGGAAGTTCCAGGTATCTGTTATTGGATCTGTGAGATTATTCTGCTAAAGTGTGGTTACAGCTGTAGGTACAGTAATATAAAAATGAAAGAATTTTTATTGTCAGAAGTATACATTCAATGCAGAATAGTGGAAGAGCTTCATGAAGCAAAAGCCGAATAGATCCCTCTACGAAACCCTTCATCACCTGGAAGAATCGATTGCAGCTTGAGAAATGGTTCTCATGCAGATTCTGTGAAACATATTCTTCCTTACGAATCAGTAGAGATTTGTCCTTAAAATCTTGAGAGAAAAAATTGGATTAGATAATTTAGAAAACACTTGCTACATGAATAGCATTTTACAAGTGTTGTTCATGACGAAGAATTTCAAGAAC
>WOGN01004888.1:0-13675 GCA_015342105.1 Leptinotarsa texana | reverse complement strand
AGGAATCACCTTATTGTGAAAGGAGAGTCAAAGTACAGGCGGTGTAAGATGTGTCACAAGCGTACTGTATACCTCTGCTCAAAATGCAAAGTGCCACTTTATTCTAAATGTTTAGAACCATTCCATAATATGTGATATGCTAGAGTGTAGTTTTGTATAATGAATAAAATGAATGATCAAACTTTTTGTTTATATGAATTTTCAAATGATATTCTTTATAATATCATCACCTGTTGACATACTCCAAATGCCCTAAAGGCTCAGTGGCAACTCAGGTTGCCACTGAGTCCTTGAAAAGAAAATATTTTTCTATATATTTTTCAATTGCTCGAGTAATTATATAGTAGCAGAAAAGACATTGCAATATCAATAAATTCGACATTTTCAGTTCTGAGCACTAATGGGTTAACCTTGAAGTAAAGTGAAACTTGAACCTGATTCCAAATTTTTGTGCAAAGTGTTGCCGTTTGGAAAAAGTATACAGTAATGCCTTGTTCTCCCATCAGTTTTCAGGTTATTAGTAAGTCCTCTTATATCGAAAACATCAATAATAATAATAATAACTATTTCATCTGTTCAGACTTCCATTGTCTAATATGATATAAAATTATTTGAAATCCCTGAAAGAAACAACTAAATTAAGGAGATTACAGAAATAATTGACAACTATATTAGTAGAAAAACTGAAATTACAATAAAATGAAATACAAGCAATAATTAGTATCCACAATAGCCTTCGATTGATGACAGTTATTCAAATCTCGCGGTCTGAGTTGATGAACCTCTTCTGGTCCTGTATGGCTTGAATTCGTATGTTTTCAAAATTTGCGTTGACGTTTTTAGGTTCATTTTCAACAACTCCCAAAACGACTATTTCTTCCAACTATTTATTCCTATATATTTCATATAATTTTAGCCTTTTCTTTCCGTATCGATTCCAGGAGACGATCTACACAGAAATGGAGGTTTACAGAGGATGGGAAATTATGTTGTGATCATTAAAATATTTGTGTACAAGCCTTAGATGGGTTTTATGGTTTGAGGCCAGGAAATGCAGCTGTGCTAGGTTTACCCCAACTTATATGCCACAAATTGACTGAACAGGGTATTCCAATTGAACATGCAGTAGAGAGGCAGCATCTTCGACCTGGTTCTGGTTTTCTGTCAGTAAGTATCCAGATGGACGGACCAACTCAAGTCATAAGCATAAAGGATCTCAAAGAGAAAAAAATGTATGCTTCTCCAGATGACAGAGAATGGGGAACAATTTCGAAAGATCAAAGGCCGAAGCTGTCTGAGAATAAAAACGAAGAAGATGACTGCAGAGAGCTACAAATAGGAGTGAATTTGAAAGGATTAGGAATGAGTTTGATTTGCAGAAAACCAGCAGAGGAACTCGTTTATGCTCATTTCTCAACTATTATTGGAGAAACACTCATAACATCACAAAGCAAACAGTTCTGCATTAGTATCAAGCACATACAAGTGGATAATCAGGTAATTGATAGTTTTTGGTATAAAAGGAAATGTTTTTGCTTTCCATTGGAAAGTTCCCAATTATCTACCTTAAATTTTAGCTTTTTGTCAATCATACCGTCCCGGTGAAATATCCCTTATTGTGGAAAGTTTCAAATAACAATATCTAAGATAAAACTAATTACCCAAATCTTGAAATATATAAAAAAAATTTTATCGACCCTTTTTGGGTATTTGTTACCTTCCACAATCTTTTACGTTTCGGAGGCCAAAATCTGCGTCCAAAAAAAACTTCTTTGACATCTGTCGAAGAAGTAAAGAAATAAGCTATCAAAAAAGGAGTAACTGCGAATATATTCGAATTTTTTATCCATTTCTGAAGACGGAGGCAGATTTTGGCCTCCGAAACGTAAAAGATTGTGGAAGGTAACAAGTTCCCAAAAAAGGTCGATAAAAAACTGATTTTTTCTCCACAAAAAATGACTTTCGTTGAATATGAAAATTTTCTTTCAATATCATTTCAACTGGCAAATGTTATGTCACACCTCTTATTTATACTCTTTACTTCATTCCTTATTATTTCAAATTGATTATTCCAAAGAACTTGGCTTTTTTGATTTATAAACTAATATAAATCTGTGATGCAACATCATTTATATTATAATATTATCAATATCATTAGGATTATTTTTCTGATCTCTTTAATCTTACCGTTTGGTCAGATTCACTTGAAAAAATTGCATTTTGGTTTAATAGTTGAGGTAGCTAGAACAGTTCATAACTGAACGAATCTCAGTATTATGATTTTCAAGGTTATTTTTCTATTTTCACCATTTTATCTTTATAACCAAATACGTCGAATTCATTTTCATCAATAAAGCTAGTTCAAGTTCTCAAAGCTGCCAATTCTGTAGTAAAATATTAGCTAGGCTAATATTTTGAAAACAAATCTAGTAATATGTCCAAAACAAGCACTTTACTGAAATAATCTTCTCGACACGTGTTTCACCAACTAAGTTGTCGTCTACAGAAGTTTTTTTTATGAAAATATTGAGAAATCATTACACATATCTGATATTTCAGTTTTGGCTTTATTTCATAAAAGTAAAGTTTTTGAATAACAATTGTCAATCAGTAATTGCTGAAATGGCTGACAAGCTAGTTTTCTAGATGAACTCAGAGGACTGAATCAGAACTTATTATTTTATACCTCATTGAGAGAAAGTCATTCAGGTATTCCGCAGGGTAATATTTTGAATCCATTGATGTTTTCAGTATTTGGTTTTGATTTTCCCATCTCATTATCCAATTGTCTTTTTCACATATAAGCAAATTACTTTCAAGTATATCTATCATTCAAGTGTGATGAAGTCATCAGTGGTATTGCATAAATAATGAAGATTTACATAATACTTTAGAATTATTTCCACTTATATAATGGCATTATATCTTGGATCCCAACCTCAAATCTATGACGTGGAAAGAAATCACATACTTTTTCTAGTTAACTCGGAAGTAGGCTGAAGTTAAAAACTTGGATGTAACTGTGGATAACAGACTAACCTTTGATGAACATGTGAAATATATAGTTGAAAATCGTCGGTAGAAATGATTTGTTTTGTATACCTCAGCTTAATACTTCTGTATTTATTTTGTGAACATATCTTTCGATTTCCCTGTGTCAAACTCATTTCCTGTGTTTGTTGGTCGTATTCTGCAAATGGGTAAAGTTTGTTTATCATAACCAAAAAATTTCAGATTTCTGTTAAGGTGATCTTGTTGTTGAAAGTACAGGTTGAAAGGCTATGTTTAATAAAATTTTCATATTTGCTTCTGTATTTTTTTCAGCTAATTGATACTTCAGTTCCTGTTGTCATGTACATCACACCAGTAAGCTCAAAAACCAGTTTAGAAGCTTACGATCATTTACCCGCTCTTGACTTCAATACGGAGATACAAAAGAAGGTTGATAAAAACGCTGTAATATTCAAGGTAAACAAAGTCTTTCCATTTATTCGCCCGAAAAAGATCACATACTAATGGTTGGGGATTCTTGCGAACCATCTATGTAAACATATTGTTTTCTATCGTACAAATAATATTGAAACCAGGTTTATTTATTGACTTTTTTTAAGAAAAAAACACTGGATTATCAAAAAAAATCATAATTTGCAAACTGAAATTATTCTAAATATATGCAAGCTCAAAACAAAATATACATACAACTTGATAGAAATATTAGTGATAAAATTTTTGGTGTAGAAATCTACGATGGAATAAAATCTGTATCTCTATAACAAATATATTCAAAACATCCCCAGACAAGCAGTGTTTTCACTTTTTGAATAAGGTTTTTTTTTATATAAAATTTTTCAGTCTCCTTTCAACCTCCTTCCCCTTGAAAATTTTGTAATGAAAAGCTTATGAAAGGTAAAAGCATTTTGAAATCTGAACATTTTAATTACAAAGATTCAGTTAAAATTTTGAGTCCTTATGCTTTAGTTGAAAATACTCAGATAAAAATAACTTTTTTCTGAAGCGCTAAACGATTAACAGTACCATCGTTACTATTGCAACCTGGTTGGGGGTGAGTTATAAGATTTTCTTTTATTATTTATATATTTTTGATAGTATCTCCAGACGTCAAAATAACACATGTTTAGCTATAGTATAGTAAAACACGTGTCGCAGTTTTGTAAACTTTCAACTATCGGTCAGTTCTATCACATTTTTCAATCAAAACTTTTGGTTTGTCTAGATGGAATTCCATCGATTTTCAAAGAACTGTATATTCATTTTAGCAAAACCCTTAGAAACAATTTTTAATTTTTTTAATCTTTAGCAACCTGTTCTGCATTCAGAAGAAAAGCTTCATAGTGCCAATCCATGAACGTCAGCATAGCTTTCCATCATGTAGATTCACACCTACTAGTTTATTGGATAATCAATAACCTATGAATAACCTAACCTAACCTATGAAAGCAGTATTGATTCTATTCATATTCTCTAAAGCTTTCTATAAGGTCATGATCTTCTCATGGCTAAACTTGTTGAAATGATTAAGAAGTTGTTTAGTAAATAGAATTCAGGTTGTGAAATATTCCAGTTTTGTTAATATGATAGAACTGACTGATACCTGATGAGAATCCATTATAATGTATTAAAAAAAAATCAACATGAGATTCCCACTCAACAGTTTATAAAACTTCCACATGTGTTTCGCTATACAATAGCATCCTCAGGGGTCACAATACTGAATAAACAAATTCTGTCCCATGCTTTCATAGTAATTTGAATCCTAATGACAGTTAGAAATTCATCATATAGTAATAGTCATTAGGATTTGAATTACTTCGAAAGCCTGACTCAGAATGTGTTTAGTCAGTGACTCCTGAAGATGTTATTGTATAGCGAAACACGTGTCGCAATTTTGTAAACTGTCAAGTGGGAATCTTACATTAAAATGTATTTTGAATACGTTGTGGTTTTATATTATCACAAAACTGTAAGATATGAAATTTATCAAGGATCACATCTAGGCCAATATTCTTCATTCTATTTGTAAACAATGTGCCAGATGTTAGACATCAACGCCATCATTTTATGTTAGCAGACGATCTCAAACTTCATAGTAGGGTAGTTGATGACGTTTGTGATGCAGAACTGTTAGCTTGACTGAAGTAATTTATCTCATTGGTCTGATTTGAATATACTCCAGTTAAGTATAAATGAATATGATCAATCCTAAGAATTGTGAACTCAGTCTTATAAAATCAGAAAAATTAGTCTGACGTTGACTAATAGCATTGTTTGATATTAAAGTAACCTTTGATGATCACATTGATCACATTGTGATCAATATTATCTTCAAAGATTTTCATAAATGTCTTTTAGACAATCTTGATAAGGGAAAATATGCTCTACGTCTTTTCATTGACTTTTCAAGAGCTTTCGATTTAGTCAATCATAGGTTTTTATGTAGTAAACTAGAATCGTATGGAGTTAAGGGGATACCGCTAAAATTATTTGAATCATATTTAAATGGCAGAAGTCAGGTTGTTAGACTGAATGAAGTTCTGAGTAGTTACCGTGAAATAAATCGAGGTGTACCTCAAGGATCTGTATTGGGACCTTTATTGTGCAATATATTTGTAAATGATATATTCCGTCTGATGGAAAGAAACCACGATATAAAAATGCACCAATTTACTAATTTTTGAAAAAAACATAGACATGCTACTGAATGAAACTGAGAAGATTTATGAAAATATCATTCGTTGGTCTGAAAAGAATTGTCTGTTACTGAATCAAAACAAAACAGTCACAGTATTTTTGGGCGCGCCAAACAAAGATCACCCGTGTTATTCAAAAATACAGAAGAACAAATAACTTGTCGTGATGAGGTGAAACTTTCGGGAGTAATTTTCAACAAACATAGGCAATGGGCAAGTCATATAGAACTATTGTCTAATAAACTGAGAAGTAGTTGCTACATCTTAGTTTTGCTTACGCTGTACTTTGCACATGTTCACTCCACATGAAGTATGGTATACTGAATTGGGGAAACAGTGCCGGAATGAATCGGATTTTCATTCTTCAAAAATACGCAATTCGAATTATGGAAAGTATTGATATGAGAACCAGTTGTCGTTAATACTTTATAACTCTTGGTGTATTAACAGTTCATAGTTTATATATACTGGAAGCTTGCACTTATATCTATAAGAATACAAATAAATTTGCAATAGATAACAATCATTGCTATAACATCCGTCATAGAAGTCTCTTGCAGCCTGATTTTCATCGCACATCTCTGTATCAAAAAAATTTTTATTGTATTAGTTGTAAGCTCTATAATATTCTTGATGATCCTATAAAATCATCCCCTAATGTTCAATTTTTAAATCAAGACTGAAAAAGATCCTACTTAGTAAGTGTTGTTGTTCCATAGACGATTTCTTTTTATGATAATAATTTTTTATTTTTAAACTTCATAATTGAATTTTTTTATGTATACATGTATATGTAAATTTGTATTGTTGACATGCCCTTGCTCAATGTAATGATGTAACTAAAATATTCACGTTCTCAATCACTTATGTAACCTTTGTGCATTCACATGATAAAATAAAGAAATATTATTATCATTATTATTTATTAATATTATTATTAGTTTAGGTATAGGGCATTTTTCGTGAATTAGATACCTTTTTTTGCAGTATCCAAAAATAATAGAATAGTGTATGGTTTCTATTTGAAAAAATCGTGTTTCATCAGTTTTCTTGATGTTATGTTTTAGGTGGAAATTTCGACCACCCTGTAAATCATTTTCGAGAATTTGATGGACCTGTTCATGACTTTATGTTTGAAGTGTGTTTCTGTGAAATTTTCCATTTTCAACTGTTACTGTCTATGAGTTATGGTGTTTTCGGAGTGGTGCTGTAACTGTCAAATTTTTCATAAAAAAATTAATATCTCGAAAACTAACTAATTTTGGTATAGGCATTGTTATACTAAGTGGGCCTAAAATATGCTGAGGAATTCAAAAATGTTATGAAATTCAGGGTGTTCCATTTGACAAAAGGAAGTTGACCCAACTTCCAGTATGAAAGATACCAGAAATATTTTAGTTAAGAAGGCCATTTTGTAAAACCCGCTAACACAAAATTTCAAGATTTTATTTTGAATTTTTCTCCATATATTCCTAACGAACGCTCCTCGTGAAAGACCCTGTATTCACACCCACATTCCAATTCAATAAAATCAATAATGACCTACTCTTATGTAAATACGAATCTGAATATTTATTCCCTCTACAAACATTAAACATCAATAATTGAAATGTACTTATATTTCCTTACGCACAATATAATCTGTATTTTTTTTTGTTTTAGCATTCCTACGTATTTCGAAAAATTCATCATGAATGCATCCCAATAGACTTTTCTTCGAATGAACAATCGTTACTGGAATTATCAGCTGTTCGACATTTCTTTTGGTTGAAAATGTTTGATTGCTTGGAAACGGTAAGACCGATTCATCATAAATATATTCCATTTTCTATTTCTACATGTATATTTTCTTCCACGGTAATATTTCACCTCAAAAACCATTGCAAAACTCTCAATTTTCAGATATACTAGTATGAAAACACTTGTGTTCAACTCCTCGTGGGTGCAATAATTTAGTGAATCGTTTTCCAAAAAAAGATGCTGAGGAGAATTCAGAGACGAATATTTCTACCCGAAACTTCGAAGTACAGCGGGGAAATAAATATCTTCCATATGATTGACATTTTATATCGACATTGTTTCATACGGTGGGTCAATTTTGAAAATTACAATGGGCTATATCTCAGGAACGAAAGTTGATATCAAAAAATTTGAGTCCACATAGTTCACAGTTCTATATGCGGCTTCAGTTTTTTACAGACTTACATTGGATTAAACGAATTCTGTACCTTTAATACTTCTCTCGGTTGGTTATTGTTCCGGCTTCAACAGCGGTATGTTAGTCAACATATCCTCAGGCAAAACAAGTTGGAAAGATCTGTTTTTTGGGTTCTGTCAGAGTGAATAATTTTTGGTTTGTTTGAAACTTTTAAATGTCATTAGTTTTCAGCATTTGTACGAGCTGTAGTTGTCAGGATGGTTAACATTATACCTGAATGCGTAGAAATAATTTTCATATTTGCCTCCCAGAACCAGTGTTATTTAAAATCAGCTTAATTATTTCATGAAAGCCATCCGGACACAAATGTAAGTTCCGTGTTCGTCCGCGTGGTTGAAAAGTTTAAAGAAACGGGATCAGTGCAAAATAAAAATAGGAATGCCCCAAGATCACTGAATGAAGCAACCCAAATTGAGACGAAAATTTGCTGCACTTTCAACAAAATGAAGCACCTCACTATGCAGCTCCAGTTAGTTAGGCACTGGTTGGATACTAATTATCCGAACAAATGGAAGGAGAGGTCCCATTGAGTGGCCACCGAGGTCACCAGATTTGGCGCCACCTGACTTCTTTTGTGAGGGTCACCTCAAGTCAGTTGTTTAGAAAACTCAACCTGTGTCACTTGGGGGAATTGCGAGAAAGAATTACGCAAGCATGTCGCGCCATTACTAGAGCAACATTTGGCAAAGTTTGTGCAGAATTTGAAAATAGACTGTATTATTGTTTACAAAACAACGGAACCCACTTTGGACATTTATTTAATTGACATTTTCAATAAATTTGCAGTTCAACAAAAACCTCATTAAATATTCCATTGAAGCCAAAGTTTCACAATTATTGATTTACCCTATATAATCATTATTCATATCATTGGATAGCATTTTTCATTGTCTTTTCAATGACGTATCGCAAGTAGGACTTCGCAATTGAAACTTTTTGTGTTTTGGTGGGTTGGTGGGTTTGGTGAAAAAGAACTCCCCCCAATCAACCCCCTAGGGTTGATGGGGGTGAGTTCTTTTTCATGCCACTTTAGTTTTCCCCTACTATTCAAGCATTGTTTATATCAGCTTTTGTTCGTGAGATATACCCCATTGTAAGTTTTAAAATTGATACTTTGTATATTAGGTTGTGAGGATTTCTGTCAATGACATTTACGTGTGGATTAACTGTTCATATATTTGAAAGTAGTTGTTCAGAATGTATTTTAACTTCCTGATGATAACGATAATATTATTTTTTATAGTTATAATCAGAAATATTATTCGGATCCTCTAGGTACTATAGAGATAGAATAGTGCCTAGAGGATGACAGTACGACCAGCTTTCGAAAGCGCTCGCAGATACTCAAATAGAAGTCATAGAGCTTCAAATCCTTTTTGTAACTTACATTAATAGTTAAATACTGAAAATAAAGAAAAAATTAGGTGCATCATCCAAAAAAAAATTATATGACACCAATGGTGTCACAATATAATTTCAATTCTAACGCATAGAAAAGTTTGGAGGCTTTTAGGAGTCGAATATCCCCTAAAATTTTCATGGGCTAAACAGATTCCCTGGTTTCATATGAAAATGATTCTCTTGCTATAAGAAAGTCTCAGATTCATTTTCATTGCAAAATATTAAGCAGTTCATCAAATATTGGAAAAGTCGATTTCAATTTTATACTTTCCAAGAGCTGTAACTTTTTTATGTGTACATTTGCATTGAGGTGTATTAAACCGAGTAATTCAATTGTTGACCCAAATTTTTGTTACACCCTGTATATTGATGTTTCAATTATAGTGAAATCAATGTATCAACGTTCCATATGAAAATTGGAGTGAACAAAAATAAATGGAAAGGAATATAGTGTAGAGAAAACGTTGAATGTAATAACAGCCCTTTTATTCTCACCTCTTTTCTTTTCAGGTATTTTTTGTTCTCCGCAAAAGTTTTCGACAAGTGTCATTCCTACATTTATACCACCATTCTGGGATGGTTCTTGCTCTATGGTTTGCAACAAGATCATATGGTGGAGGACACTCTCTAATTATAGGTGCTTTGAACACTATTGTGCACGCTGTAATGTTTTTTTACTATCTTCTAACGAGTATTGATCCTTCTTGGAAAAAAAGTGTAACGTTCAAGCGTAGTTTGACCCAAATGCAAATGGTAGGTATATTTTATCTTGAAATGGAATCATTGAGTTTTGATCAAAACTTTCACCATTCATTGAATATATATTCAACAAGTGAAGACGATAAAATTTTTCCTTACGAAGACATCATCTGCATGATCGACAGAAGACTCAGTACAAGAATATAAAAGATAAACGAAACTTTCTAAGGAGGCCGAACGAGATTCGTCCTCTGTCTTCCACTGCAAAGTAATTAGTTGACACCAGAATCCAAAACATTGATATTCGTGAATTGAGTATTTTTTCTCACCCATAGATGGGTCTTCATGTGGAGAGATATCGTCGCTAACTCAGGTTTGTTTTCCAAGAAGAATGGAGTTCAACAATGCGTTCGTGCTTTGTTTGATGGTAGTTGACAATATTTTATAATGAATTTCATCAGTTCAGACTTCTATTATCTAATATAGATATGATTTAAAATCTTTGAATATTACTGGAGTTTTTTCCCAACAGCAAATCGTTATTTTCAAACCTCGCCACGTGTTTCGATCACCAAGTGATCATCTTCAAAGAGGAAGATTAAAACTGAAAAACTGATGCAAGCTAATCCTATTTATGCTATGGTAACCCCTACAGGTAAACCATCCAGGCGTACCAACCATACGTGTATACCAACCTAAATTAATTTTACAATTTTGCCTTATCTATTATTTTACAATTTTCAGATATAGAAAAATTAATTTCACAATATTGCCTATCTAAGTAGGGTCACAATGCTTACTCCATCGATTTTCACTAAGAAACCGTTCCAGTGTATTATTATCAACTACTTCAGGTAGTTTTCCTTCAATTATTATTTTGATTGGACATTTTTTTTTGAGTTTAAGGAGCTCGCTGTTCACAAGTGGCTCGTCGATCGGCACCATATTGATATGATATGAAAATATGAAAAAGAAAGCCAGAAAAAGACAAAAATCATTTTCAGAAATCTCTGTTTTCTCGGATATCTCCCAATATACTTGGAATTTCTGAACTTTCTCAACTGCACATGGTTAGTCAGGTAAATGCGCAACTTTGTCCCAATTCAACCATCTTCGTATCTCTCATAGTTTCCGAGATCGCAATGGTGAGGATCGAATCTGATACACCCTGTATGAATTGTGAAATTCTCGTTTTTTGCTATCGAATCTATCATTACTTTCCACATTAACGTCACTATATTCGTCACGGCGTTTATGGTCGCAAATTAATGCAATATAATATCAATCGCGAGTTGATACGTCAAAACTATGAATGTCATGAATCGAGAAATTTCAACTGGCATACGCAACCTACTGTGTTTTATTTTTTATTTTGAATAATGTTGGTATTTTCTCAGGTACAGAATTCGAAAGCTCTGTTATTTATCTAACTGTACGAAGTTACGAATTCACATATGAAGATATTATTTAATTCATTTAATTTAACTCAGTTTCGTTCCAATAGAGGATTCCTGGTATAAAGTTTTCTGCTATTATGGAAAACAAGTGGGGTTCGATCACAAAATACCTTCATATTGAAGAATAATACATATTATTCTATTTTAATTTTCTCAAAAGCAGCCAGTATAATGTAACATCACTATCAATCTTAAGAGGAAACACCGTAAACTCCAGTAAATTACATCGCGTTCGACTGGAATTCGTTCGAACCATTTTTACCTACATAAAGTTTCTAAAAACATAAATTTTCTCTAACGACAGTTTCTGAAGTATAAAGGAGGTGTATACGAGATGAATCTGTATACATTACTCGACTACCGATAAAGTTTCATTTCAACAAGCTGGCTACATCCAAGATAGATTGAATGGACGTTACAAAAAGAGAATAAGGGGAAACTGTAGCATAAAAAGCAGTTAGAGGTGTTCCAACAAAATTTTTCTTTGCCGTTGGATAGTGAGGTGCGTGAATGTTCAACAATGTATAATATTCAGTATGATTTTCCGCAGATTCCTCAATAACATATCAAATGTTGTGCATACAAAATGAATCAATATTCTAAATATGTTAGGTTAGAAGTGAATGAAAGTTGATATAAACACGTACAATTTTAACGTATTTGATATTATCATAATGTTATTTTTCCATAACATATCATATTTCAATTTCTGACGAATTATCAGTGATCATTGTTACGTTTGGGTATGAATATACTTTTGTTACTTAAAGTCTTGATGATATTATGTTATCAATTTTACATAAATTATCATTCAGTGATTGTTGTTACATTTGGATGTGAGGATAGTTTTGGAAAAAAAACTTTCTGCTTTCACTCATCCATCTCAATACAAACAATTATTGGAAACTTGTAACAGAAGGAAGCAATAAAGTTGAAAATAAACACTGATGTATATAGATCATGCATGCATAGAAGTTACTTTCAGATGAGAACTGAAAGAAAAAGATATTCTGAAACAACCACTTAACATTGATTGATAAAAAATTATTCACAATATACAGGCTGTTTCTTTAGCTGATTCTGCCATAGATATCTCGAAGACAGTAAGACCTGTGAGGTCGATTGAAATGGACAAAAGTTTTCTATTTTTAATAACTAGACAAATCTCTCTTCAGATTGATATCATTACGGGTTGTTTTCGGAATATTCGCCGAAAAATAGAATTGTCCCATTTCGATTTTTGGCTCTACCACCTTCATGTTGAAAGATTTCCAAAAGGCAAAGGGAATTTTAATACTGTTTCATATTTGTTATGATCTGATATAAACCAAATTTCCAATACGAAGTTTCATTCATGAGATTTCATCATCGACTTATATTTTTCCATCCAATATTTTTCAATTGTTCCATCAATTTTTGTAGCCACTATTCCAGTTCCACACATTTTTTAAAAAATTTTCAAGTAGGGGTGAACGCCCATGCATTCCAAAGGTTTTGTATGAATTTGAAGAATCTTTCCTAGAGCCAATTTTCATAGAACATAAATGTCTGTTTCTGATGTTTTCTGGCAAATGGAAATAGTGAAGAAACTTTTGTTAGAGTACTGAAATAAATTGTTCTGTTCAACGTTAGCCATGAATTAACATAATATGTGAAATTGTCAAATTTTCTGTCCACTACGTAAAACACATTCAATACGTGTAAATTTATGAGGTAGTAACCATGAATTTTTCAAATGACGATGAAATTGATATACATTTCGTATACGAGATATGTCACCACGAGATATATACAGTGCATTCCACTTTTTTTTCGAAAATAACCGCGCATAAACTGACATTTCACAGACAAAGAGTGCGTTTCGATATTCACAATAAAATAATTCGGTGTAGGTTTAGGACATTTTTAAAATTGAATAATTTTCTCTTTTGGTAATTGATATGTTTGAATTCAACATTTTCACATTCATTATCGAAATTGTTCCAAATCTTCTGAAATCATTACTGTTTTTTTCAAATTTCTTCACAGGAACATCTGCAAGTGAGATGAAATTTGAGTAAGTAATCGTTGTGTTCGTGCCTGAATTCATCTGAGGTGTTGAGAAAGATCTCTATACACTAAGTTACAGAATTTAAACTCAACATAAGAGTCTAGCCGAATCAAAATTTCCATTTCAAAAATAACAAAAATAA